>VDFB02182426.1:0-10610 GCA_007258455.2 Sequoia sempervirens
GTCTTGGAGCCAGTTATGATACTGTGTATTCATTTGTATTATGTTATCTTATGTATGGTTTCCATTTATGATTGGAAACACTTTTGTATCATTGTACATCTTGAACATTGTATTGTAATGGAACGATGATTCTTGCATGGATGTGGGCTATGGTAGTTGTTATTTAATTTGTTAAGTTAATCATGCATATGTTGTATATATAGATGGTTTCTTATCAATGTTTATCATGTATGTATTACATTTGTTAATGTTTACTTTGTTATGAATTATATCTTTGGCTTTTATTCTTTATTGTCGTTGTGGGGATCTAAGTTGCGTAATGACTCCTCATGTACCCCAAAGGATGTATGTGCTAATGAATATATTTAAATGAAATTTATGTTATGTCTTAGTGTGTATTACATGTATGTTATGTTTACTTTAAAAAAAAATTGTGCAGTAATTATGGTTTAATTGTCCTTTGGGGTTCGCACGGCGGGGCGTTACATCATTGGTATCAGAGCATGGGTTAATACACTGGGCACTAGGTGTGCTCACTATGTAACCTTGCGCTTAGACCCGTGAGTCTTGAGTTCCACTTTTCTGCTGTCATTGTTGTGGACTTGAGTTTCTTTGATTTTATGGTGTCGGGTCGATGGTGCAGGAAACTGATGGGAAAGGATAGGACCCGCAGTGTAGTGCGCAATGCACCGATATCCTTCCTGTCAGGGATGCTCTATGGACCCTTGTTTTAGTGTGATGTGTTCTTGGTGATATGTTTTGTGTGTGAATATTTCAAGTGTGCATGAAATCTGTGATTTTGTTGTCCTTGAGTGATGAATTATGTTTCTTGAATCTGTGAAGATGTAAAATTTTACCCCTTTTTATTAAAATTGATGTGAAATTTGGTGTTGAATAATGATTAAAGTGAAGTTCTTTGTGTGAAAATTATGAGTTTTAACGAAGATGCGAGGTTTTGTGAATAATTATTCTATGATTTTTAGAAGAATATGGTATCTTGAGGTTAAGATGCAACTTGAATTATTGGTACTAATGTGCAATGTTCTATGGTAGCTTTTGAATTACAGGAAGTTGGCTTCAGAAATGTAGTGACGAAGGTAATGTAATTGTAATATGCAGGTATAGATACTTATTATGTTAAGTAGTAATTAATTTTGATATAGTAGATGAATTAGGTTTATGGTTAATATCTTTATGCGAACATTGCCTAACTAATAAGAAGCAAACTATTTATGAGTTACTAGAATTGTTTTGTCTATTTTGAGTAGTTTGGTGAGAGGAACAGTGTGGTATCACTCGCTCGCGAGTGCCCTACTATGCCGAGATTTCCTCTCACGATATATTTATGATATATATGTATTGTGCACAACGTTTGTTTGCATGCAGGATTGCAGGAATTAAGTCTCGATTCCACCTGCATTGTCAGTACAGGGCAAGCATCATAAACACCCAATGGGATTGATGTGGAAAATAGGAACTGACAAAAAAGTTTCCCCAACCTAGTTCGTCATCTATCCTTGAGTTTGTCAATTGGTCTGTTTGCAACCCCGTCACCATTTTTGTTTTGGTATCCTTTCCTTATTTTTGGTTTATTTCATTTTCATTGTTTACTTGATGATGTTTAATCGATGTTTTAATTTATGGTGATGATGTGCTTATGATCATTGATATTGTTGTGTTACCATGTTTATGATTGAGCTCGACTTCTAGGAGTAAGTCAATTTTTAAGGGGGGGGGATGTAATACCCCTCCGTGTCGGTTGTTCTGAACTTTTGTGTGAGTATTTGTGTATGCTTCATTGATTACTGTGTTATTCGATTGTGTGGAAAATATCAAATGTTAGTAGTCATGTTTAAATAATTAATTTAAATCATAAGTGAATCTGCGAGGTTATTTAAAATATAATTAGAAATTAAAAATAATAATCCATTAAATTAAATCAAATGATTTAGATCAAATGATCAAATTAAACTAATTTGTTAAAAACACCAGTGATATTATTAGATAAATTGATTTAATAATAATAATGAACAAAATAATCTGGAAAAGAAAATAATAAAAAGGAAGGCAATTGGAAAATGGAAAGTGAATAGTTTATTAATTAAATAAATCGTGATAAGATGTTTGGGAAGAGGAAAGGGCAAGAAAAGCTACAAAGATGGTATATGTTTTATCTTCCTCTGTCTCACCACCTTCCAGGCAAAGATTTCAATCATTGAAACTCATAAATGAGAATGGATGAGACAACTCAAAAGGGAGGGGGGAATGTTAAAAGATGGGTGCTGCAGGGAGCATAGGAGGGACTGCACAAACCTTTGATACAGGAGGCTATTTTGAATGCACTTTATCAGATAAGTACACCCATCACCTGTTTATATTTTCTTTGTGTTGCTAGTATTTGTGTAAGTAAATGTGGTTAAATAATTATACACGGATTTAGGATTGGGAAAATGCAAATTGAGTGAATGATGCGTCTTTATTCTTTCTAATCTCAAATGTTAGAGTTTTACTTGTTCTTCGTTCGCCACCTTGTAAGTCATACACTATTTCGGGCGTAGATTTAATATGAAATCCTTGACAAAGCCTATCGGCAGAAGGAACACTTGGATCTCACAACAATGTTCATCTTTCTCCATTAATCTGCATTCAAAGATTAAATAGATTCCCATGCATAACAGATTATTCGACAAACAGGTTATGTATAGTCGGATTCTTTGGCCATGTGTTTGATAAAGCAGGAGGAATTTGGCTAGATAATATAGAAACTCATAGCCTCTTTATATTGTAACTAATAGACATTCTTTGAGAAATTGTTTCATGCATTATTCTGGCATAAATTGCAATCATTATAATTCGTAGCTTCATCTCTCATCAATTAGATGCGCCCCCTGGTATACATACTTCCTTATTTTGTTGCATATTTCTTAATTCTCAATTCTAGGCGTAGGCAGGGAGACACTAACCAGGATTATGATATTGAGAAGAGATCGGATAAAATATACACAAATCACAGATTAGATACCTTCATATATCAGATAGCAATAGAATGAATATAAACTTCAAAACTGTTATTCCTTTAGCAACCTGTCTCAGTAGAAACGCTCAAACATAGAAAACAGAGGAGGTAAAAATAGTCTCCCAGTTTCGGGGGCAACCTGCCACATCTGTTGTACTTGAAAATATAATGTTGTAGAGTTTTAAATAATCTCTCTGTGTTTTCTGTGTCAACTAGTCTCATCCGCGCACTAGGACATAATAGGAAGTTTAAAGGTTTAAATAATCTGCTTGATACTCCTGTCAATCTATCACAGTTGCAACACTTGAAATAATGTCAATAATGCAAGTAGATGGCGATATTTCCAATTTCCAATATTCACTTTCTGATATACTTGGCAACCTGACACAACCGCAGCACTTGAACATGGTAGGGTGTATAGATTTAATTAAACTCTCTGATTTTGTTATCAAAATCCTGAATGTTATCCATAAGATTGAAGAAAAGTGTCTTCTCACATTTTTTTGCAACCGTAACCATCTCAAACTTGGAGGAAGCTTGGTTCGTGTGTCTTCTCTGATGCCGTCAATGAGCAGATTGTTCAAGTGAAGAATTGAGGACCAATGAGCAGATTATTTAATTCTCTTGGTCTGCGCAATGTTCCAAGCCTTTGCCAATTACCTCCGTTCAGTCGAAGTTGAGCGAAATTGATGTTATTGGATACAGTGTTTAGATGAGCTCCTTCGCATAGTCTGGTAATCTAAATTTATATAATCTCCCTGATACCGTTGGCAATCCATCTTAGCTGCGTACCTGATCATAATAGGAAGTTTAAAAGCTTATGTAATCTCTCTTGCTAGATATCTGAATCCATGCACTCATAATGATCAACTATATATGTAATGCAATAAGGATTTCCAGTGTGTGAAGTTTGTTCTGTACTCAATCACTTCACTTGCGCACATGCATGCACCTTGAACATTAGCAAAGTTATAGTATTAGAATTGGTTTCAATGTGCTCATTAATGCAATAAATTTGAAGAGCTTCCTTGCTAAATTCATTTGTGCTTATCTTGCAATTTCCCGCCCTTTACTCTTACTGAAAGTATCAAATTTTACCTTGTAACTGAGTTCCTTTTTGTGTTAGGCTTAATTTGCATCTCATGCTTACCTTCAACCTGGTTGGTCCTTTAGTTAAGGAGATAACTCTCTTATTTGATGAACAGTTATTTGGGCTTTTGAAGATCGGATATATATATATATATAAAGTACATAATTATATATATACTGCCTTTGTATGATTTGATGTAAAGATTAAGAAGCTATAAGTTGTTAATAACATACATATGCATCTTAGGTGTTATGATAATAGTAATTAGATGACTAAAATATTTTCTTAGATAAATGATTTCGTTTGTCTGTGTTAAGCAATATATGTTGATTTTTACCATGCTTATCTAATGGTTGTGTAGCCTTATAGTTTGATAGTTTATAGGTTTTCATTATTTGATAATATCTCTCCTCCTTTTATTATCTTAAATATGTATTAATTTCATTAAAAAGGAATTAGTTGATTAGTGAAATCAAATAAGTTAATATTTTTAAATTTTTAACTTTATCAAAAAGGTTTTAGTTATATATATTTACATAGATACATCATATATAGAACTTATTTTGGAGAACGAAGACAAAGGAATTAAATAAGTAGATTTATAAATTGGAAATTAAAAGTAGAAAAGAATTAAATGGAGTGAGTGGTATTTTGAGTACTTATAGAATCTAATTAAATGACGGTGTTGATTTTAAATGGTTACTCTAATAAAGATAAACAAAGTTAAGTTTCCTTGACACTGAAAATTGAATGAAGGTTATGATTAGCATATTTGTCTAAGAAGAATAAGAAGTTTAGGATATTATTATTACCACAATCAGTATGGTTTATTCTTTGTTAATTTGTAGGTGAATATTGTTATTTTATGAGGTAACACCATTGTTGTTATATGGATTGTATTTGTGTGTTAGAGTTGATTGATTTATGGATGGGGTTTGATGAAACTTTCTTTGGCTTTTGGAGTTAATCTCTTATTTGAGGGAAATTTTATCCTTGTGTTGGAATTATTGGGGGAAAACTTGTGTTACCCTTGTTTGTGGGTTTTTATTCTTTTTGAGATACTTCCAGAGGCTTGAGATGATTGTCAGTTGATGTTTTCTCTCTTTATGTGCCCTTGATGTGGCAAGTGTTTTGATTTCATGATTTTGGAAAGGGTTGTACGGGAATTGTTGAAACTTGATTATGTATTTATAGCGAGATGGATAATGCCTCGCATGCTTTTATGTTGTGATTCTTTGTTCAAATTATGATGGTACAACCCTTGATTTTTATGTTTTGGTGGGTCTCTAGGGAGAGTGGCTCCTCGTGGGGGCCGGCGCCCCGTTTAAGGGGAAGAGCTCAGGATAACCCACGAGTGAGTTAGTAAATAAGTGAAAACCTAATAATTAACTTAGGTGGGTTGGGTAGTAATATCATTGCAAGATTTTAAAAATGGATGCCTCATCTTCATTAGTGCTTCCGCAGACTAATGGAAGGCTGAGAAGGCCGTGGTTGGCAAGGTCGTGACCTCGTCCTCTCGAGAGGTCTACGGCTCCGCATGAGTCACCCTATGGACCGGCGCCTCCAGTTGGGAGGAAGAGCACAGGACAGCCATATATGGGACTAGCGCCTCCAGTTGGGAGAAAGAGCACAGGACAGCCCATGTAGGACTATGCAATGACACTCTCCCCTAGTTGCCCATGTGTTTACTTTATTGTGTTCCTCTGGAAGTATGTTATGGGAGATTGGTTAAGTTGGTTGTTTATATTGACTTAAAGCGATTTATGATTATTGTCTTAACACATCTTTGGTGTACTTTGTGGTTTTGGATGATCTCATTGATATTGATGATTTGTACTCTTTTGGTATTGTGATATGATGTTATTGTATTGTGTAATTGCAATTTAGAATTGTATTATGTTTATTAATTTCAGTTTGACTTGGAAGCGTTTCGTGATCATCCTTTGATTACTTGTTTACTGGTCATTACTTTAATTTATGTGATGGGATTTATGATTTTAAGTTAGTATGTTAATCCTTGAGTTTTATGATACTTTTGTATGTTGTTGAGTCTTGTGGTTTCCCGTTTGGATGTTCTTGGTTGAGGACTCTTCTTGTCAGCTCCTTAGCATGGGGGGTGGGTCTTTGGACTCACATGGTCGGGTGGAACGTGCTAAGCACCCCATTGGGTCCCCAGTCGAGGATCGAGAGGTGCGGATTGATGTTGTTGCAGTGACTTTAGAATTGTATCCGTCTTGGAGCCAGTTATGATACTGTGTATTCATTTGTATTATGTTATCTTATGTATGGTTTCCATTTATGATTGGAAACACTTTTGTATCATTGTACATCTTGAACATTGTATTGTAATGTAACGATAATTCTTGCGTGGATATGGGCTATGGTAGTTGTTATTTAATTTGTTAAGTTAATCATGCATATGTTGTATATATAGATGGTTTCTTATCAATGTTTATCATGTATGTATTACATTTGTTAATGTTTACTTTGTTATGAATTATATCTTTGGCTTTTATTCTTTATTGTCGTTGTGGGGATCTAAGTCGCGTAATGACTCCTCGTGTACCCCAAAGGATGTATGTGCTAATGAATATATTTAAATGAAATTTATGTTATGTCTTAGTGTGTATCACATGTATGTTATGTTTACTTTATAAAAAAAATTGTGCAGTAATTATGGTTTAATTATCCTTTGGGGTTCGCACGGCGGGGCATTACATCATTAGTATCAGAGCATGGGTTCATACACTGGGCACTAGGTGTGCTCACTATGTAACCTTGCGCTTAGACCCGTGAGTCTTGAGTTCCACTTTTCTGCTGTCATTGTTGTGGACTTGAGTTTCTTTCATTTTATGGTGTCGGGTGGATGGTGTAGGAAACTGATGGGAAAGGATAGGACCCGCGGTGTAGTGCGCAATGCACCGATATCCTTCCTGTCAGGGATGCTCTATGGACCCTTGTTTTAGTGTGATGCGTTCTTGGTGATATGTTTTATGTGTGTGAATATGTCAAGTGTGCATGAAATCTGCGATTTTGTTGTCCTTGAGTGATGAATTATGTTTCTTGAATCTGTGAAGATGTAAAATTTTACCCCTTTTTATTAAAATTGATGTGAAATTTGGTGTTGAATAATGATTAAAGTGAAGTTCTTTGTGTGAAAATTATGAGTTTTAACGAAGATGCGAGGTTTTGTGAATAATTATTCTATGATTTTTAGCAGAATATGGTATCTTGAGGTTAAGATGCAACTTGAATTATTGGTACTAATGTGCAATGTTCTATGGTAGCTTTTGAATTACAGGAAGTTGGCTTCAGAAATGTAGCGATGAAGGTAATGTAATTGTAAAATGTAGGTATAGATACTTATAATTTCAAGTAGTAATTCATTTTGATACAGTAGACAAATTAGTGAATATTACTTAACTAATAAGAAGCAAACTGTTTATGAGTTACTAGAATTGTTTTGACTATTAGGTGTGGTTTGGTGGGAGGGACAGTGTGGTATCACTCGCTCGCGAGTGCCCTACTATGCTGGGAATTCCTCTCACGATGTATTTGTGATATATATGTATTGTGCACAACGTTTGTTTGCATGCAGGATTGCAGGAACTAAGTCTTGATTCCACCTGCTTTGTCAGGACAGGGCGAGCATCATAAACACCCAATGGGATTGACGTGGAAAAATAGGAACTGACAAGAAAGTTTTCCCAACCTAGTTCGTCACCCATTCTTGTGTTTGAAAAATTGGTCTGGTTGCAACCCCGTCAGCACTTTCATTTTGGTATCATTTCCTTATTTTGGGTTGTTTAATTTTCGTTGCTTAATTGATGACGTTTAATTGATTTTTTAATTTATGGTGTTGATGTGCTTATGATCAATTGATATTGTTGTGTTACCATGTTTATGATTGAGCTCGACTTCCAGGAGTAAGTCAATTTTTAAGGGGGGGAGGATGTAATACCCCTCCGTGTCGGTTGTTCTGAACTTTTGTGTGAGTATTTGTGTATGCTTCATTGATTACTATGTTATTTGATTGTGTGAAAAATATCAAATGTTAGTAGTCATGTTTAAATAATTAATTTAAATCATAAGTGAATCTGCGAGGTTATTTAAAATATAATTAGAAATTAGAATAATAAATCCATTAAATTAAATCAAATGATTTAGATCAAATGATCAAATTAAACTAATTTGTTAAAAGCACAAATGATATTATTAGATAAATTGATTTAATAATCATAATGAACAAAATAATCTGGAAAAGAAAATAATAAAAAGGAAGGCAATTGGAAAATGGAAAGTGAATAGTTTATTAATTAAATAAATCGTGATAAGATGTTTGGGAAGAGGAAAGGGCAAGAAAAGCTGCAAAGATGGTATATGTTTTATCTTCCTCTGTCTCACCACCTTCCAGGAAAAGATTTCAATCATTGAAACTCATAAATGAGAATGGATGAGACAACTCAAAAGGGAGGGGGGAATGTTAAAAGATGTGTGCTACAGGGAGCATAGGAGGGACTGCACAAACCTTTGATACAGGAGGCTGTTTTGAATGCACTTTATCAGATAAGTACACCCATCACCTGTTTATATTTTCTTTGTGTTGCTAGTATTTGTGTAAGTAAATGTGGTTAAATAATTATACATGGATTTAGGATTGGGAAAATGCAAATTGAGTGAATGATGCGTCTTTACTCTTTCTGATCTCAAACGTTAGAGTTTTACTTGTTCTTCGTTTGCCACCTTGTAAGTCATACACTATTTCGGGCGTAGATTTAATATGAAATCCTTGACAAAGCCTATCGGTAGAAGGAACACTTGGATCTCACAACAATGTTCATCTTTCTCCATTAATCTGCATTCAAAGATTAAATAGATTCCCATGCATAACAGATTATTCGACAAACAGGTTATGTACAGTCGGATTCTTTGGCCATGTGTTTGATAAAGCAAGAGGAATTTGGCTAGATAATATAGAAACTCATAGCCTCTTTATATTGTAACTAATAGACATTCTTTGAGAAATTGTTTCATGCATTATTCTGGCATAAACTGCAATCATTATAATTCGTAGCTTCATCTCTCATCAATTAGATGCGCCCCCTGGTATACATACTTCCTTATTTTGTTGCATATTTCTTAATTCTCAATTCTAGGCGTAGGCAGGAAGACACTAACCAGGATTATGATATTGAGAAGAGATCGGATAAAATATACACAAATCATAGATTAGATACCTTCATATATCAGATAGCAATAGAATGAATATAAACTTCAAAACTGTTATTCCTTTAGCAACCTGTCTCAGTAGAAACGCTCAAACATAGAAAACAGAGGAGGTAAAAATAGTCTCCCAGTTTCGGGGGCAACCTGCCACATCTGTTGTACTTGAAAATATAATGTTGTAGAGTTTTAAATAATCTCTCTGTGTTTTCTGTGTCAACTAGTCTCATCCGCGCACTAGGACATAATAGGAAGTTTAAAGGTTTAAATAATCTGCTTGATACTCCTGTCAATCTATCACAGTTGCAACACTTGAAATAATGTCAATAATGCAAGTAGATGGCGATATTTCCAATTTCCAATATTCACTTCCTGATATACTTGGCAACCTGACACAGCCGCAGCACTTGAACATGGTAGGGTGTATAGATTTAATTAAACTCTCTGATTTTGTTATCAAAATCCTGAATGTTATCCATAAGACTGAAGAAAAGTGTCTTCTCACGTTTTTTGCAACTATAACCATCTCAAACTTGGAGGAAGCTTGGTTCGTGTGTCTTCTCTGATGCCGCCAATGAGCAGATTGTTCAAGTGAAGAATTGAGGACCAATGAGCAGATTATTTAATTCTCTTGGTCTGCGCAATGTTTCAAGCCTTTGCCAATTACCTCCGTTCAGTCGAAGTTGAGCGAAATTGATGTTATTGGATACAGTGTTTAGATGAGCTCCTTCGCATAGTCTGGTAATCTAAATTTATATAATCTCCCTGATACCGTTGGCAATCCATCTTAGCTGCGTACCTGATCATAATAGGAAGTTTAAAAGCTTATGTAATCTCTCTTGCTAGATATCTGAATCCATGCACTCATAATGATCAACTATATATGTAATGCAATAAGGATTTCCAGTGTGTGAAGTTTGTTCTGTACTCAATCACTTCACTTGCGCACATGCATGCACCTTGAACATTAGCAAAGTTATAGTATTAGAATTGGTTTCAATGTGCTCATTAATGCAATAAATTTGAAGAGCTTCCTTGCTAAATTCATTTGTGCTTATCTTGCAATTTCCCACCCTTTACTCTTACTGAAAGTATCAAATTTTACCTTGTAACTGAGTTCCTTTTTGTGTTAGGCTTAATTTGCATCTCATGCTTACCTTCAACCTGGTTGGTCCTTTAGTTAAGGAGATAACTCTCTTATTTGATGAACAGTTATTTGGGCTTTTGAAGATCGGATATATATATATATATAAATAAATAAAGTACATAATTATATATATA
>VDFB02182428.1:0-13122 GCA_007258455.2 Sequoia sempervirens
TGGTTCATAATTGTTATCAATGAATGGAAGGTTAGGGAGGAATCTTCCCAAAGTGTTTCTTCTTCTATGCATGCAATAGAATTAATCACAAATTGAAGGAATTTGAAAATGCTTGAATAAACACACTAAACTACTACTAACAATGACTATGACAGGTTCTTAGCTTGACACCATCCCTGACAACGGCGCCAAAAATGGTCGACTCCACAAAAGGATATAAAGTCATGGAAAATCCTAACCTAGAATTAGAAATTCTAGCGGTTGATTTAACATCTTCCTATGGTCATTCATTTACATTGTCAAACCAGGGAACATATACTTGAAATGGAGCGGCACTGTATGTGCACTAAGAACCAGTTTCAATCACAATTTACCAGAAATAAATGCTTGGAAGAAATTCTACTTATGCTGTAGGAATGTAATGTAAAGTCTTCTTAACTTAAGCATAACTTAATCAAAGCAGAAATCATGACAACTATTACTAAGAAACAAACTATGAACTGACCTTATGCTACAGGAACAAACACAAGGATGGATTCTCGATGCTGCAGGAACAATATAAGACTAAGTTTGTGCTGAAACCTTCAAGAATGAAATCTAATTTATAATCAACAGGAGATAAATAACTAACTACAGATACTCACTAAGTGGGCCCCTTTAGCAAGCATCAACCAGTTTATGCCAGAATTGAACTCAAAACTTCATCAGCTTTTATTCATAAACTTGGAATCATATACATTGATTGTTCTGCTTGTAAGAAAACTAACACAAAACACCGTTTCTCATTATAATACTAACTTTAACACACTCTGGTATTGCTCCTCATGAGGAACCTTATTTTATATTAGAAAAACTAACTACCCTAACTCTAATAGAGAAAGATGTGGACATAAATGCATCCTGAAACTGAGGAATAAACTTCTCATAAATGAAGGCATATCTATTCAACACGATTCAAAGAGAATTTAGTATTCCACTCTTCCTAGATTAATGATCATTTAGATTTCCTCCAAACGACCCGGTTAGAGAGTCTTTGCTAGAACAACTTCCTTGATGCCGTGCTAGAAATGGACTTTACTGCAGGGTCGAGATTTGCTGTGCTTTGACTCATTCATGCTTCCTTCAACAACCTGCGATGCACATGGCAACATAAGCGAAAGAAAGCACACGTGGAAATAACACGATACACATTCATTAATCACATATTAAATCCATTTCATTATCCAAAAACCACATGCATTATATCAGTCATTCGGGAGGTCAAACATGGCAATTAATACAGACACATAGAGATGTTAAGCTGCAGGAATATAGGAATGTGTTGCTACAGGATACTACCCATTTTAGATAAAAAGTCTTTAATCAAAGAGTTAAAACAACCATCAGCAATAAGAGTAAGGGTATTAAAAATACATCATAATATTCAAATTATGAGCATATTTTGAGCTCATCAACAATGTTCATCCAGCTCCACCAATTGAGTTGTGGCAAAAATTGGTAACACTACTCTTTCCGGAGATACTAACATTGAGTTTTTGAAAAGAAGAATTACTTTCTTGCAGGTGCAGGTCGAGGATATGGAAAAAGATATCATCACCCTTATGAAGGTCACTGATGGGTTGATGTGTAGAGCTATGGTCGTGGTGTTTGTTCAAACCAAGATCAGAAAGTAGCTAAAGAAGGTTGGGAAGCATGAAGATACGAAGGACCTAGCTAATGAAGGTGCCCTTGATTGGAGGGAATTTTCCTCTCGAAATGGGGACAATTGGGAGTTAATAGCTACTGACAAATAATGGATCTTTGTCTTCTTTCTTAGTTTTTTGTTGTTTTGGCTCTTGGGATCTCCATTTTAATGACTACTTTAAAACTCTGGTGTTTCTAGAAGTTGTTATTGGACTATTATTTTTTGATCGATATGTTAAGGTTTGAGGATTATATGTATATGGTTAATCTCTACTTTGACCTGTGTGCCATTATTTGGGTTAGTCTTTGGATAGCTTATTATTTTTTTTATTATACTACTATTGGTCATATGGTTGCAAATACTTTGTTAAATGATATGGCCCACATGCCTCTTAAGGTTGCTTAACAATATGTAGTTTGGATGTTATTTTGTTTGGTTCGACTAGTGTTGTTTCCCAGCCTGTCTCTTTTTTGTTGCTTTAGCTCTTTTTACAGCTGGTGGGATCAAGGCCCTTTTCCCTACTTATATAATAAAAAATAATATTAGTTATACCTAAGAAAGGATCATAATCATTTTTTTAATTAGGATTTTTTTATATTTATTTATGGGTTGAGTGACTATAGTTATTTCCTTCCAAATGGACACAATCTAATATAACCAATATTATCATTGAATCATGGATGACATGGGAATATAACATATTGTAATTTGAACCCTAAGATATTATAACTTATCATTTTCAAAAATGGTTGCATAGCACATGCTAGAATATTTTAAATGTATACATTGTTTAGAAGGATGAATAACTAGAAACATGTCATGGCTCACCTAAATTGGGTTTGCAACAACTAGTTTGAGAACAAGAAATGTATTACAAAAATATTATTCAATACCAACAATCTCCCTAATAAATATTCATAACATCACTTCTTTTTTTCCACATATGCATGGAAAGTATTTCCCCCTTACATCCAATTATTATTTTATATTTTTCTAGAAATTCAATCTTCTTGTTTAAAGATATCAATAAAAATATTTACATTCTTCAAAAAATCCAACATAAAAATATTAGGTGTACTATGTTTATAAGTTATAGTTAATAAGAGTCAATGTAACTTATAAGTTATCTTAAAGTAAAATAATAAATATTACATATAAATCATTTATGATATTATAACAAAATAAATCATTATTACTAACCATAATTAGTTATTGTTAGAACACAACTATCCATTAGGTGGAGGGTGAATCAGTAGATCAAATAAAACTTATCTTTTATCTTTTAAATGTAGATAAATTAAACATGCAAAGATCACAAATGCACAAAAATCAACATAACACTAGATATATGTGGAAAACCCAATATGAGAAAAACCACAGTGAGAATAGCTTCTACAATCTACTATCCTAATCTAGCCTCACAATAGAACCTCACTAGTTATAATATTTAAGGGAACCAACCCTAAGGAGATACCAATCTCCTATTTTAGGAGCACCAACTCCAAGGAAGCACCCACTCCCTTGTTGGATGTTGTGGTTGTGTTGCTGATATGTGGTTGTCATTGATGTCAACACTATTAGCATTATTGTATTGAAGGTTGTATATGTCGACAATATTGAGAAAATTGTTAAAGGAAGAGTTGCAGGCTGCCAATGGAATAGTGAAGGTCATGAAGGTGTTTTTTTTATATGTTGAAGATCAGTTGTTGTGGACTAAAGGGTTTATTGTCGAGAGTATCTAGATAATCTATCGGAAGTTTCAGAGGTCCGCGTGAAGATTTGATCATGCTATGAACAATTGTGTTCTGACAGTATTTTTGTGGGTTATGTCAGTGTTCCTGATTGAAGTTTATGTGATTCTAGTAATTTTTGTTGCTGCAGATGATTCTCTGTTAGTTCTTGTTTTTTTTGGATGCTTCTAGATCATTCTCTATCCTTTTTGAATGTCCACATTGATTGGTGTGCCCGTGGTCAAAGATTTTTCTCGGTATGATCGAGTTTTTCATGTTCTTGGCCGACATGATGGTTGTAACGTGTTGCGAATGATTGAAGATTTAAATTTGAATGTTTGGCATGCTCGAAGATATTTTTTAGGTCGCATCATAATATTAGCAGACAGTGTTTGATCCACATTGAAAATTTATTTGTAAATTTGGGCCGACATTGTAAATATGTTCTATATTTTTGGCCAACTAAGTTGTTGATGTATTTTCATGTTACGGATATATAAGAGTGGTTGTGTGAGTGAAGTGTGAGTGTGTGTGAAAGAGAAGAAAATATAGAGAAGAGAAAGTGTGTGAATATTGATCTATTCATTCGATTGTAGAGTAGAGTGAGAAGAAGGTTGAGCAAAGTGTGAAGAAGGTTTTTTGTGTTTAACTGGAACTATAATCAGGCTTGTGTAGAAGCTATTTTCTCATTTCACACCCTATGGATATAATCCAAATTACTGTGCATCGTTGGGCAGTGAGCCCTCTTGTATTTGAGTAATGAGCTCTAGGAAGTGTGCCTGAATTCATGTGCATTCCCATTATCTTTCATTATACTTTTAATAGGTTATAATATTGTGGACTAACATCCACCATGGTTTATCCCCTAACAAGTTTTCTACGTAAAAAATCTTGGTGTTCTTTTTGTTCCTGATGTGTTGATTGTTTATGGTTTATTATTCATTCATCAGATCTAAGATTAAGTTAAGTAAAGTTAGAAAATTTTAAATATTTTGTGACAACTGATTCACCCCCCCTCTCAGTTGTCTATCCTTGTTTTTCCAACATCCCTAACTGAGCACCTACTCATCTTTCTGAAGGCAACAACCAATTAGAATTACAACAAAGAATATATGGAGCAACAACTCTAGATTACAATTGATTCAAATGAATCTAATTCTTTGTTATAGACTTGATCTACAACTACTCATTCTCTTCTATTTAGAACATCCTCTATTCTATCTCTCTATTGTCGTTTCCCACTCAACAACTCATATCTTTGTTCTACTCTTCTCACCTTTTTATGTTTTGTCCCACATACTTTCTATTCTCAATACAAATCCCAAATATTTTTTTGTGTTACAATCTAGGTATCTTCTTGCAATGTTCACTTACACAACATTCTCTTCTTTTAGATTGATTCATCTATTCTTTTTCTTCATTGATGAGAATTATCACCTTGAGTCATGCACCACTAACCTGATCTCTATGATTTTTCTATTTTTTAGCATACAACAAATATAGGGCTTGATATGCATTAATGATCATTCCTTACATGATTTTCAACTATCAGATTTTGTGGCTAACTGAGCTTTTATGTCATCATCCATTCATCCCATCACTAATAAAAATGGTAGTTGGAGTGGTTACAACATTCCATTTGTCCTTTGTGTCAGTTTCAAGCTTGACTAAGAGTTTCACCATCATTTTCCTCCACCTAGCCATTAAAAGAATCCACGTTTAAATTTTGGTCGTCGATCTTTAATTTCGCACCATGATCAAACGGTTATCATTTGAACTCACAACTTTAAAACACTATCATTGGATCATATTCACTTAAAACCCATGTCGTCAATTATTTTTGCATACACCGAGCAAATATTCTACTTTGGATGGGCTTACAACTTTTCAACGTCATCTGGGACACACGTCAACATACCGCATTTCTGCCACCTCACAATAGGGGCCCACATAATCTTTTGTGTGATAGTGAACATTGTTCCATCTTCCATCTTCATCAACCACCATTAGATCTTAAGCCTAGAATACTTTACATAATTCCATAGACTTGGTCCCACCAAGATAGGTGTCACATTTTTATGCTTCCATAGAAAACTATTGATGACACCTTTTGTGTAGCACGGGCACGCGAGAGCCACCCGATCATCAATATTGATCTCCACCATCAATCATGCACAGAAAAAATATTTACCACCAGACTTAGGAAATACCATAGTCCATATTACTCGCTCGGGTGGTAAACACTTAGGACAAGGGGCCAGTTGTAGAATAACTTGAAGCGCTTAAGTGATAACTTAAGTGACCAGAAACCACCCATAGCTAGTCAATGAAGAAATATAAAAACTGTGTAGTGCCATGACTAAAATGCTTAGGTTTTTTCTGCTAAACCCTAACCTATCCAAAGAGAAAAATAAAAAAAATTTTGAGATCCATTCTTATCCTTTGAACCTGCAAACCATACCTCTAAAATGAGCACAAAAACCCACATCAAATCTATCATTAGTTTTTCTTCATAAACCACCAAAAGTAGAATCTACTAGAAATATGTCAATGTTGCATAACATTGCAACATTTTTGCAACTTTACAATTTGTAAAACATGCTCTTCTCTCCATCATACTTCACCAACCAACCTTTGATTGTTCCACTATCATCAATGAACATCCAGACTTCAATGATCTCCCCTTTGACATCAATCCAATTGTCCTTTTGACATCAATGACAACATAATGTCAATGCTATTCCATTTAATCGAGACAATAAAATTTTATCTAATCAATTAATAATTATCTTAAATATAGGGGTATGAAAAAATTACACTGTGAATTTGGAAGATAGACTCCCTTAAATATATCTTAGGAATATAATTATATACATGATTTTTTAAATAAACGGTAAAGAAGGGATTTTTGAAGGGCCTTGACCCTTTATAAATCCATAAAACTAAGAAGAAAACAAAAATAGTTGTGCAACAATACCACTTTCACAAATTTATAGCAAAAAAGTACCATATAACAATAAAAACCAAAACCAAAGCCAATAAAATAAAATAAATAAAAAGAAGACCAATTATCAAATATTTTTTAGAGATATTGTTGCCTCATGTTCATCCTGCAAGGCTTGGTAATGGGAGCTTAAGAGTTTTATATTGAAAAGGATCCATAGCTTTGGCCATGCCACCTTTGTTTGAGCACTTAGACCCACCAAAGTTTGACTTTGAGTATTCTCAACCTTATCATGGAGAGATTTGGTGTTGTTTAGGAGTTGGTGATTGTAACTTTATTGAAACTAATGATTTCCTATATGTTTCCCTTGATCTTCATAATGTCAACCTTCACCCCCAATCCTTTTCTTTTCACCATCTACTCTTTAAGTTATAGTAATTATTCCTTGGTATTCTGCTCTTCCATGAAGGAGTTTTGAATCTAATTTTTGTCATAGGTGAAATATGGGTATTGGTTATAAAGCATAATTCAAGCAATTAGAGTACAAAACAATAAAAATCCATGAAAGATTGATCATATTAGCCCATACTCAATCAAATTGAATGAAAAATACTTCAAAGATTCAAATTAAAAGACACGAAATACAATTCAAACACAGTTGAATCAAAGAAACATGAAAACCTATAATCCCATTGGTGGATTATGCTTGAAATGTATGTGGATTGCTCTATTGAGCATAAACCACAATTGAAAAGGCTAAGATTGATGGATGTGACTCACAATTAATGCTCAATTGCTCAAGATTTCTCAAGAATTCAAGAATGCCCAAGCTCATGAAAATTGTAAATTTTTTGATGAAGGAATGAATTATTTTATAGATTTGCAGATATCTGATCAATGGTGGAGATTGAATTTGAATATTGACAGGTGAGAGGGAATCAAGGAGATCATGGAAGATCAAGGGTGGAGGATGAATGAGAGCCCAAATTATCCCTATTTTCATGGAAATTTGGTTAAAGATATTTTGGAGGGAAAATATCTATCCAAAATTGAATTTGAATTATGGAATAATCTTTTTGGAGGGAATATGACATTTAGATATTTTGGAGGGAAGAAGATATTTTGAAAAGGGAATATACTTTGTGCAAGTTGGAGGAAAATTAGGAAATTAAATAATTAAGAAAATTATTTAATTGTGAGGATGAGAAGGAATTAAGATTTTTAATTCAATGATTAAAAATTATTTAATCAAGTGGAATTGAAGAAAAATTAGAATTAATTAAATAATCAAAATTATTTAATCATTGTGAAAAGAGGGAAATTGAATTTAATTAAATAATTCAAAATTATTTAATTAAGGGGAATTAGTGAGAAAATGATGAAAACTCATGAATTAATCAAATAACATTAATTATTTAATTAATAGAGGAAAATAATGAATTTAATCAAATAATTCAAAATTATTTAATTAAAATGAGAAATTAGGTGATAATGAGGAAAATAATGTTAATAAGTGACTTCAAAATGTGTGATATGTTCAAACAATTTTAGGTGTCTAAATTTTGCCCCTCTTTGAGACAATGTACCTATTACATTGTTTCAAAGACTTGATGTTGCTAAAAAAAATAAAAAATCTATTTGATGCCCCTCCAAACACCTTTGCAAGACCCTAATGCTATGTCACATGGAAATTAAGCTCCACATCATGCAAATACAGTCCATCATTTCTAGCGGCTAGCTAGAGCAGACACCCCACTATATGACTAATCCATCTTAGTTTACACAGTTTTTTAGGTAGTAAAAAATATAGATAAAGTTAGGTCAACAAACAAGTCACTTCACAAGAGATGCTTATGAAACCTAACGTGATGCTTATGAAGATCAACATGACACTTTTGTCAAAAGTGTCACACTATCGCAAAAGCATCAGGATAGGAAAATAGTGTAGCACATATGACTATGCTCATGCAACGCTTTGAGAAAATGCTCACTTTTATTTTGGTAAAGTGAGCCTTTTGAAAAAGGGCTTGCTTTTGACTATGACAAAGTGAGCCTTTTGAAAAAAATATCACTTTTTCCTTACGCATAATCAAACCTATATTTTTACACATTTTTGACAAATTGATGTTTTGAGCACTATAATTGCAGGCTTTCCTTGACCCTATCCTATCAAGGGAGTGACAACTACAAGTTTTGGATAGGATGGTGCATCTCACAAAGATTGATGTTGAGTCCTTGAGTGCAGTTAGACTGTATTACATCGCTTATATACTAAAGATCAGGGCTCATCAAGCCTTGATGACTGCATTGGTTGAGAGATGGAGATCAGAAACATCCCTATTCTTGCTACCCACTGGGAGGATACCATCACATTAGAGGACGCCTGACATATCCTGAGGGTACCCATCCATGGCGAGTAGGTTGTATATGATGATGATCATGGTGCATAGGTCTTGGAGTGGGTCATGGGAGATGATGATCTCAAGGTAGATGATGGAAAAATCAACTTACAATAGTATATCAGCTTAGTTAGCAACACCATCGTTGTGGTAGTTGAACTTATTTATGGATAGATTATTCCAAATAGGAGATTGAGGAGGTTCAACATTGGATGGGGTAGAGTCCTCAAGATGATCAGGGAGGAATCATGTGCCTTTGTATGGGGCTCATGCATCCTGGACCATCTATATCATGATATGTACCAGGTGGTGTATAGGTCTTCTACCAGCTTGTCTGTGGGAGTTACCCTATTTCATGTTGGGCTTGGGAGAAAATTTTCATGCTCAGATTGGTTGGAGAGGTAATATGGAAGGAAAATTATTCAATGGTCTATCATTATGACACTATGTTGATACAACAGTGCACAAGAGACTTGGACCACTGGAGGAACCTGGTAGATGAGATAGAAGAGTTCCAGTGGAGACCATAGCTTCAAATAGAGGCTTGGGATGATGATATCAAGCATATTCCATATTTACGACAGACGAAATGGTTGATTGGTAGGATAAAATACATATTAGATAGATATCTTCCTAATAGGGTCCAATGTCAGTTTGGGGAGCAACAGGATGTCTCGATTGATGACTATCACACCATTTTTGCATAGACTACTAGGTATATAGTAGAGTGGGGGCTTATTCCCTCTCCTCAAGTGTCCATGAAATTTTTTCCTTAATTGGTATAGGTTCAGTGGATTTGGGTCGATGGGTAGGAAAATCTTGGAGTTTCAACTGACTATGATGCATTGTGGGTCCCTCAGAGACCTCTTTTATTTACAGATCTAGATGGGGGAACTATTGGTGGTTGATGATGTAGAGAGGTCGAGACAGGGAGAGCCCATCAGTAGAGGTAGAGGGTGGTAGCAAAGGTGCATGTGGTAGAGATCAAGGATCAAGGGCATGTATAGGTATAGGGACAAGTTATTGTTGCTACTATAGTGTCAATTAGAGGTCATGGTATAGGACCAGAAGGTGGGCCTGATGATCAGAGGCTTTGTGTCACTCTATAACATTGTGATCAAGCTTAGAGAGAGCACAATGGATACCACTAGGAGTGGTATGGTCTTACAGTCTATTTGGCACAATGGACCACAGAGAGGGACATTGAGATCACTCACCAATAGTAGCTAGAGGTCTAGCTATCACAAATTGAAACAAAGAAAGACCAAGCAAGAGGTCACTGAAAACAACTAGAGGTAGTGAGATAGGGCCATGTCATCCCAATTTATCTACATATTTAGGCCATTAGGTTGCTCCAAAGTGAGGTTACTGATTATCAGACATTATATGATATAGTAGTTCCTGCACATAGACGAAAACCTAGATTTTCTCATAGGAGTGTTATGGGTTTGATAGGATTATATGTTCAGGATCAATGGGTCAACCTTCATAAGGCCACTCATAGGGATAGGCCCAATAGAATATCCCTCATACATCAGATGGGTCCTCCTCCTCAACCTCCTCTTGATCAAGAGGAGAGAGGGATTCTATGTAGATACATTGTACATATGATTGATGTATTTTGTAGACAGACTTTGTATAGATATTCTCTTGTACATACATTCATTGGCTATTGATGGCCTTATATATATATATATATATTATTTATATAGATCGTTGATATATCACACATTTGATGATTGTATCATGAAATTTTCATTTTTGATGATACATGAGATGAGATTTTTTTTGACATGGCTATGATATGATGATGTGATTCATTGATTTTTATAGATGTGTATGATATATGGATGTATGCTTTTGATATTTAATGTTTTCATGATGTGATGATGTATGATCATGATGTATTTTGTAGACAGACTTTGTATAGATATTCTTGTACATACATTCATTGGCTATTGATGGCCTTATATATATATATATATAATTTATATAGATCGCTGATATATCACACATTTGATGATTGTATCATGAAATTTTCATTTCTTGATGATACATGAGATGAGATTATTTTTATTATGGCTATGATATGATTGATGTATTTTGTAGACAGACTTTGTATAGATATTCTCTTGTACATACATTCATTGGCTATTGATGGCCTTATATATATATATATTATTTATATAGATTGTCGATATATCACACATTTGATGATTGTATCATGAAATTTTCATTTTTGATGATACATGACATGAGATTATTTTTTGATATGGCTATGATATGATGATGTGATTCATTGATTTTTATAGATGTGTATGATATATGGATGTATGCTTTTGATATTTAATGTTTTCATGATGTGATGATGTATGATCATGATGTTGCTAATGATTCATGGATGTGGGATTTATGATATGCATGATATAATGATGTATGGACATGGTTCTACTTTTTATATTTTGATATGATATATCATGATTATGCATGATGGATAATATGAGATGTTTTTGCCAATGTATGGATGCAGGAGGGGATGAATATTTTTGGAATGTGTCATGATACTTGGATAGAAATGATAGTATGATGCTCATAGGATAGAAGAATGGATGAATAGATAGACATAATAGAATGAGATAGAGTGAATGAGATGATGTTGATCAAATACCAATAAATCTATGATTAGTGGATGGATTTTGAGATCTTATTGGATATGTGACATGAGATAGGAAGATGATTTTTCTTTTTCTTTATGTTATGCTAGATAATGTAGAGAAATCTTTATTTTGATATAGAAAGTAGACACAATGCACCAAGGTATGAAGAACTAGGGTGGCATTGTATCTATTGCATGGAATTTGACTCTACAAGTAGATAGGAATACCCTTGTTCATACCTGACATATAGAAACCTTGTTTTATCATGTGAGAGAATTAATCCATTGAAGTTATTAGACCAATACACAAAATGTATAAAGAACCTGATATGCAAAATTCATTGTATTACTCAAGACTATCCCTACACACACAAGGAAAGTATTAACCAAGGTCATATTACAAGAACATCCAACAAACATAGTAGATGAAAGAAATAAAAATGCACCATTATGTACCCCTATAGACACACCAAGATATTGAAGATCAAGGTAGATTCGAGTGAGTGATGAAATGAGACAAAAGATAAAACCAAAGGAAAATACTGACTAACAAAACATATCAACTCTATCATATCTCTTATCAGAGAGTTTAGGTTTAGATGATGTCTATTGTAGGAAATATATATTCGTTAAGACATTCATTGGATGTTGATTTTTATTCTAAAAATGATTTAGGTCATTGATAAGAAAGCTAATGGACATGTTTGAAAATGATCAAGACTTATGATTTTGTGTGAATATTTGTGTTTTGACAATTGTTGTAGTTGCTTTTGTTGACTTTGTCAAAGGTGAGGGTGATGATAGGTTTATTATGGATGATAAATTTATTGTGGATGGATGATTTGGGATGGGTGATTTTTCTTTATTTAAAAAAAAAAAATCAAACTTTTTTGTCTTTTTTAGATGTTTTGAGGTTATGTTTGTTCTTTTGATAATTTTTTATTTTGTTTTTTGTTTTAGGTGATATACAAGAATCCACTCTAACAACTAGGTTCAAGAGGATTCCCCCAGTCACATGTTAGATTACCTCATTATAAGATGGATAAGATGACCTTAGGCTAATGTCATGTGGTACTGATAGTGATAGATACTAGTAAAATACCAAGCCATACTAGGGATGTGGATGGATGGATGAGAATTTATTATGGATGATAAGAGAAGGAGCACTTGATAGATGGTAGATGGTGCTTATTTACACATGGTGCATGTTTTCCAAGTTTTCACCAAGGTACTTTCCCAAAGCACCACAAAAGTGGTTTTCACTAGAGGATGATTTTTCTCTTTACTATTTTATACTTTTTTTTTAATTTTTATGATTTTTACTTTTTTTTATGTAGTAATAACAAAGGGTCTCAACTAGGTAGGCTCAAATTTTCCTTTTTTGTCCTAATCTAAGTGATTCTTTTGATCCTCCTTAAGGACTAGGTCTCCCACTTGAAAGTTTCATCCCTTGATTTTCTTGTTATAGCTTCTAAAAAGAATATTTTGATAGGATTGCAAATGATTAAGTGTTTGTATATGTCACTCATCTAGCAATTCTAGCTTGTTCAATATGGACATTCAATACTCTTCACCATTAATTATTTGTTGCAATCAAACCCTTAGTGATGGGAGATTGACCTCAATGGGTAAGATGGCTTTGGTTCCATATACAAAGGAATATGGAGTGGAACTAGTAGGTGTTCTAATATTTTTTTGATAAGTTCATA
>VDFB02182429.1:0-27319 GCA_007258455.2 Sequoia sempervirens
ATGCGCCGACATTGGAGGAGTATGACTCCGTCTCGCTCAGTAAATCATATGTGAGTGTCACTCTTTTCTGCCTCAACTCTTGGACCTGATGGTCGATCCACCACTGAGAATACTTAGTCACTGGTCTCATCAACGTAGCCAAGTCTGAATGCTCGAGCTCTGACCACTTCATGGAAGGAGGCCAACTCTCATGGAAAGCTCGACTGGACATAATTCCCGTCATCCTGCAACTGATCGGGCACCCTACAAAGTTTGGTTGCTCTTATCAAATCCAGTGACACCCTAGACCATAACCTCTTTTTGACTTCATATTCGTCAACAACATTTGCCCAGAAGTCCTCCAAGTCTACTTTGTGTTTGTAGCTTCTCCCATCCATGGCCCGAATATGATGATGCGGGTCAAAATTTGCCCTGGACTTATAAGCTGTGAATGGGTACCATTGAATTTCTAGCCTGGCGCTTTCGGCTGCTTGTATTGACGGACAGGACTCCAACATATTCCCAATAAAGAATGGGAAAGTAATAGCCGCCTTCTTACTTGGCCTCTGGATGTTTTGATACTCTTCCAGCTGTCTCAGGACTTCCAGCAAAATCATCCGATTAGTAGGATAGATAGGAAGCTTATAAGGACTTCCAGTGAATCCCTGGATCCTAACATATGTAAACTTTGGAAACTGGATAAACCAGGATCCATACCTACTGATCAAACTCTTTGCTTCATGACTCAGCCTCTGGTGCGTTCCTCCTTGAAGTATTCTTGTGATATACACAAGGAAAGCATCGTGCGCCTGCCTGAAATGAGATTTCTCCTTGAGTTGAAGTTGCGGGTAGTAGTCATAGGACTTGAACTCATTCTCATCATTGCCGACTTTGCCTTTGCATATAAGTCCTGAGTATCTGTATGTTCTAGCCAACAAATAGATGACATACGAGCTCATGTGGAAAGACTTGGTCTTCTCTAAATTGGCTAACTGCTTGTGGAGATTGTCACTTATCATTTGGGACCAGTTGAACATCCTCACGCCGGAAGTGATTTCTTCTATAAAATAATACATCCATGTCTCAAAATATGTGCCTTGCGGATTGCCGGCTATCCTGTTCAGCATCAAAATGATATCTCCATAATCCTCCTTAAAGTCTGTTCGACGCAACTTCTTCGGCATCTTCTTTGTGGATGGTCTAGGCTTCTCCAACCATGATTTGTTAATATTGGTGGCGCACAATTCGGATTGGCTATCATATAATCTGTTGGCATCCTCCTTGGTCTTATAAACGGTCCGATGATGTGTTGGGATGCCAAACGCCTCTTGGATTGCCACTTCGCCAAGGTGAGCTAGAATCCTTCCGTCAGGTGCCACAATTTGTCTCTCTTGCGCATCATAATGAATGGCACATTCTACCATCAACTTGACACATTCTATTGCAGGCGGGAATTCGGCTGCTTGGAAAATTCCATTCTTCATCATCCGTCTGGCAATCGGTGTTGGTAATCCAACATGTCCATATACTTTCTTTTTGAACTCCACGAAGTCTACATGTCCAAGATCAGTGTCTGCAATATATTTCCATTTTGAATTGATCTTCGACTCTTGTTGTACCTCTTTACTGGCAAACTTCATCGACAACTTATTTGATGGTTCTCCTGCCGTGGTCATCAACCTGCAGTAAAAACACTAACATTAATACGAAGACTTTAAAATATAATTTATTCTCATGCCTTGTATTCAAAAATTTTACTTTCAACTTATTAAAATATTAAATTTTTGCGAAAAAGCAAGCTGAAAGTAAACGAATTTGATCGAAATTTAGCCAGAATGAAAAAGACAGAAGGAGAATTGATGAATTTAGCCGACTAAACTTCAAACCTCAAGGAAAAAACCTTCTGATTGCAAATCAGATTCAGATTTTGAGAATTCAATCAAAAATCAAATGGCAAAGTGCGCCAACTTTGCTGAGAAGTTCGACTTTCAGCCAAGAAATTCTTTTACTTCTCCAAAAAGTACTTCCTCAACATAAAAAATACCCCTTTATCTAAGAAAATCGACTTTGCCTGCAGAAGAATTGATCTTGTCTCACTTTCTTACAATTTCGAGAGATTAACTTCTCTTCAGCCGAGTCTGTGAAAAATGAGTTGCTGAAACTCATTATAATGCTAAAGAATTTGATTTGTTTTAACAACTACATCTTTTTCTCTCAATTTCGATTTGTTTTCTTCTCTTCAATCAGGCAAGTTTCCATTTTTTTTCGAAAAAAACTCCATGGCAAGCTTATCCAAGCAAATCCCTTTGATTTTCTAAAATTCGTTTATCTTTAAATTTCAAAATTTTGGAAGAAATATTAAATGTCCAATTAAATTAAATTAAATTTTTTTAAGGCTAATTTATTTTGCTCATGAATTTTCTCTTTTTCCGGCATAATTTATTTTCATCCATAAATTTTACTTCCAAAACATCTCTGGCGAATTTTACTTTTGTCCGAGACATTTTATATTTCTAAGCGTTGGAAATAAATTATCCAAAGTATTAAAATTTTTAATTTATTTCCAACCCATTCATTTTTGACCCATGGCTATTTTAATTTTTTCTTGGCTAAATATTTATTTTCCAAGTTATTTCACTTTCCGTCTAGCCAAGTTGAATTTTTTAGCCATCTTGCCAACAAACATTACGCCAAATCCTCATTTCCTTCTGCTATGGCGAACTTCAAATTGTGATAGGCACATTTTCTCATACCAAAACGAATTTTCCTCTTGCTCGAATGATTTTCTCTAGGCAAAGTATCTGTTTGGACGTTTTTCCTAGGCCAATTTCCATGATACTTAGACAAATTTTCATCCCTTTTAGCCAAGGGCAGACTTTCTAACCTCTTTGCCACATGCATTTTCCTCTGTGCACTTAGCCAACTTCATAAACTTTTCCCTAGGTATCCATACTTAGGCAAATTTTCATTTTTTTCTCTTCCAAATTTTCAATTTTTCCTCCTTTCCTAGGCTAGGCGGACTTCATCAACTTCACCACCTACTAAAGGCAAGGATGGATGTTACATGAATTAATGGCTATTAGGCTATTAGAATTAAATAAGGATTATGTGTTTGTAAAGACAAGTTTATGAATGAATAAAGATGTGAATCACCTTGTTTTCAATATGAGTTTTGATTATCTCATTCTTATGTTATTATTTTGATGTTAATCATGGTGAAAAACGTACATAATGTGATTTATGTGTGATGTTTTTATATCTTGTGAAATTTATATGTATTGCTAATTTTGTGAGCAATTGACTCCCGTGAGTTTATAATTGTGAATGCAGGAATGAGATCCAGTCCTCAAGACAGAGGGGAAATATCACTTGGGAGAGGGGTATTGGTCGTTTGACCGGTAAAGTTAATCAGTTGAGCATACACACACATTATGAACAGTTCATAGAGAAACAGGTCAGATAAGTTAGTCATCCATAGGCTTAGGAGTATGATTTACTTCCCTATGCTTTATATGATGTGATTGAATGTTAGTCTGACTTTACTGTGAATCCCTGTGAATGAACGTAAAAGAAAGAATGTGATACAGGTCGAATAGGTACGTATACACATGTATACACTGTATACACATATCTAAATGTATAGACATATCAATACGTATGTACGTAAGCAGATGGATATGCTCATACATATGTATCGACATGTATATACGCATACATATGTATATACATAGAGTACATGTAAACATGTTTACACGTACACATTCTGCCTGATACCTTGATAAATGATATTCAAGAGTTATTGTCTAGAAAGATTTAAATATATATTTATACATATATGTATATTAATAAGGTGATTATTAATATATATATATATATATAAATATCAATACATAAGGAATATATAAATAATAATATATATTTGTATATTTTATTAATAAAATGTATTAATATTAAAATTAATATTTATTTATATATAAATACGTTTATATACAAATAAATATTAATGTTTAAAATTATACATTTATAAGTAAAATATATAAATATAAATTATTAAAAATTTAAATAATGGAAAAACCATTTCAAAGTTTAAAATACACAAAAATAAATTATTAAAACAATTTCAAATTCAAAGAATGAAATTCGCATTTTATTTAAAGTGTTAAAAAAAAAATGAAGGAAATTCGTGATTTGTAAAAAGGTGGAAGTTAAAATATTTAAAGGATTACCATATGAAATATTTAACTTATACATTTGAAAAGAGGCGAAATACTTGGAAAAGTTCGAATTTTAGCAAATGAATGAAAATAAAGAAAAGAGGAAACTCTCCCGTGAAAATGGCGGAGCTCCCTGCACAGCTGGGAATGAAAGAAGAAAATTTCAAAGCTTTAAACCAGAAAATAGCAACAGACTACTGAGCTGTATCGTTTTTGGAACTCGACCTAGAACGCAGCAAAATATCATGGGAAATTCTTACGCCTGGCAAGAAAAAACGTGACTGTAGAGTTCGTTTTTGTTTCAAGTTGAAAGATTCTTCGAATTGCTGGCTGTATAGGAGTCGAATCATCATGAAAGAACATGACTAAAGGTTTAGATGAATGGCAAGTATCACTTTGACTGAGTAAACTTTGAAATCTGTCAATGCACATGCCCAGAAATGGGGAAATTGTTTTAACTGCGGCCTATAAATACCTCACAAACTTTCATTCGAAATCATTCTCTTTGCTTTCTGATTTGTGACGTTTTTAGAGAGCTTATACACTGCAAGTTTTGAAAGCCAATATTGTGAGTCTGTGTTAGTTATCTATTTCAAGTGTCTCAGTGAGTACTGAGTATTATCAGTTATAAATTACTGTGAGATAATAATAGTAGTTTTTATTTGGAGAATTTCTGAGTGAGGATACTATTGGCTGACGTCAACAATAGAAGATTGCTGGTGGAGTATTACTGGAAAAGGAGCTTAAAACAGGCATGATTCTGAATTAAAGTTTAAAACTTTAAAGTTATTTTTCTTTGCATCTTGATTTTTTTTTTAATAATAATAAAAAGAGGGGTAAAAACTTTATTGAAGATCAGAAATAAAGCATTACATCACAGCAAAAGGCCAAAGCCCCAAGGAACCAAAAAAATGACTAAACAACACAAGAGCCAATCAACATCCAACATCAGTCTCTTCTCTTTCCTCAGCAATAATCGTTTCCAGATCACGATGGAGCTCCTGGGAAATCTGCTCCCACCTCTCAATCTTCCAGCCATCAAGCTATTCTGAAGCCCATTTCGCCAAGCAATCTGCAGCCCTATTCCACTCCCTCGGAATATGGACAAAAGACACCACTTCCATCAAGGAACTAATCTGCAGAATCTGCTGAACCAGCCTCGCCAACTGCCAACTGACATCAGCCATCTTCCTAACATTAAGCAAGTTAACCAAAACTTGTGAGTCAGACTCACAAATAACCTTTCTCCACCCAAAAGCAAAGGCCCGTTCCAGAGCGAAAAGGATCGCCAGACCTTCCATCAGGTTAATAGTCTGCACTCCTTCAAAGACAGAGAAGAAGAAAACCACCGTCCCTGAAGAATCCCTACCAACCCCCCCAATTCCTGCAGGCCCCGGATTTCCCCTAGAGGAGCCATCAGTATTAATCTTTAGAACCCCAACAGGAGGAGGAAGCCACTTACCTGTTCTCATCACTTTCTTCCTTGCCCGCCTTCCCCTTCGAACACAAGCCGAAGCCGAGGACATCTCTTGAAGTCCCAGTCTCTCCACCTTCTCAGCATCCTCTTTCTCCAAGGGATACACCACCTCACTCTTCGCTTCCACCGTCTCCCGAATCATACCCATAATCCTCTGCCAAATCTGCTGAATGACCATCTTTTCACCCCGAAAGATTCTACGATTCCGCTCCAACCAAATTTGCCAAAGAATGAAGGTAGGCCCAACATACCACACATCCTGTAAGAAGGTTGCCATCGCGGGAGGTCTGCCAAGACTACTCCAGAACTCCACCAAAGAGGAAGCATGAACACAAGGGCTTTTCCAAGCCTCCCACCAAAAATGCCACAGCCTCAAGGAGAAAGAGCAACGGAAAAACAAATGAGCAGAATCCTCCTCCCCATTCCCACACAAAACACACCTAGAAGGGCCCTGAAATCCCCGCTTCTGAATATTGTCCCAAGTCAAGCACTTCTTCCATGCCAAAGTCCAAATGAAGCAATTGCACTTTGGCCAAGAAAACTTATCCCAAACTCTCTGCCACCAACGAACCTCCACCCTGTCCAATTTGTGAGATAAGAGAACCTGATAGCCAGAGGCAACAGTATAAACACCCTTAGGGTTGGGGGACCAAGATAAAACATCTCCATCCAGGAGGGAGCTACAACTCCTGCTAGAAAGGATACGTTGCAATTCCACACACTCCTCCTCCATCCCAACCACAGGCCAATCTTCATGATTCTTCCACCTAGCCACCCTCAACTGGCCATGGACAGATATTGACTTAAAATCACTCACCCTAACCCAACCAACTGCAGTGAACCTATGACAAAGGGGCAACAGATGAGGAAACTGGGACACAATAGGGGGAAAACCGTCCCAAGAATCCAACCAAAAGTGAGCCTCCAGCCCACTTTTGCAAATCCAAAACAACCCATCCTTGACGAGAGCAGCCCCTTTCTTGAGTGTATCCCAAATCACCGAACCTTTCCCCACCAAAGGATAGCGGGGAATATCCATCTGAGGGATCTCTGGAAAATATTTGTGGGATAAAATCCTGGCCCAAGTCTGACCCTGCTCCACACACCACCTCCAAAATAGTTTAGCAGCAAGTGCTATCCCAGACAAAGATGATTGCCTCAATCCAAGACCGCCATAATGCTTCGGGATACAAACAATTTCCCATCTAACCAGACTCCATTTGGAGGATGATAAATTACCAGCCCAAAGGAACTGTCTAATTAAGGCATCAAGATCTTGAACAAAACCAATCGGGGCCACCTGGAGCATACATCTATAAATGGGGAGAGCTTGAACCACAGATTTGATCAGCTGAACCCTTCCAGCAAAGGACAACCACCTATGGGTCCAATGGTTAACTTTTGTCTGAAACTTATCCAAAATACTCTGCCAAGAGACCCTGGGCATCCTTTTGACAGAGATAGGAATACCAAGATAGGTTAGAGGAAGGGAGCCAACCTGAAACCTTAAGATATTAGCAATCCTCCGTTGGATAGGACCAGGAGTATTGAAGAAGAAGATTGAGGACTTATCTTCATTAATTCGTTGACCCGAGGCAAGAAGATAAACATCTAGCACCGCACGCAAATGTGTAGCCTCCCTGATAGTAGCCATACCCATCAGCGCGGTATCATCCACAAACTGCAAATGAGACTGTGGGGGAATATTACCTCCCCATCGCCACCCCTGAATGAAACCCATCTCAACATTCTTTTTCAACAACCGGCCGAGACCTTCAGCCAAGAGCAAGAACAGATAAGGAGAAACCGGGTCGCCCTGACGAAGACCCCGGGAAGCACAAAACAACTTTGAGGGTTCACCATTAATCAGAACAGAGAAGGAAACTGAAGTAACACAACTCATGACCCATTGGATCCACTCATCCCCAAAACCAAAAGCCCCAAGGATCTTTTGAAGAAAGGACCAACGAACTCTGTCATAAGCTTTGGCCATGTCCAGCTTGATGAACATTTCCTTATCCCTGGAAGTGGCCATAGAATGAATGGTTTCAGTAGCTATAACCACCCCATCCAAAATTTGTCTGCCCGCCACAAAACCACTCTGCTCCTCAAAGATCAAAACTGTGAGCCAATTTTTCAGCCTATCCGCAATTATTTTAGAGATAATTTTATAGATCACATTACAAAGAGAAATGGGCCTAAATTGACTGAGCCTATCTGCCCCCTCACATTTGGGGATAAGAGCCAAAAAGGTAGAATTCAGAGCTCGTAACATCTGCTTGTTCCTCTGAGATTCCTGGACTACCGCCAATAAATCAAGCTTGATAATATCCCAGAAATCTTAAAAGAACTCCACCGGAAAGCCATCAGGACCAGGGGCCTTCCCTTTCTTCATCTGGAACACCGTTCTCTCTAGCTCATCCATCGAGATATCACTCATAAGAGACTCATTCATGTCCATAGTGACCAAAGAAGGGATGCAAGACAAAACTTGAGCCTCCTCAATGGGAGCCCCCTGGGGATCCTCCCTGAATAGAGACTCAAAATACTGCACTGCTTCACACGAGATATCCTTAAAAGAGGAAAGAGGCTCACCATTGTCGTTCACCAGGATAGAAATAGCATTCCCATGTCGCCTGGCTTTGACAGAATTGAAGAAGAAAGCAGTATTCTTGTCTCCCTCCTGAAGCCATTCAATTCGTGCCTTCTGTTTCCAATAGATCTCTTCACGCAATTCACACTCCTCTAAAACTCTCAATGCCCTGGCTTCCTCTTGAAGTAAATGAGCAGTCACACCATTATCCCTAATCACCCTTGTAATGCTATTCAACCCAGCTTGGGCAGCACACTTAGCTTGAAAGATGTTCCCAAAGCACTGACGGTTCCAACGCTTAAGCTGATATTTAACAAATTGGAGAAGCTTAGCGAAAGTATACATTGCCGTACCAAAGGCAGGTCTACCATTTCTCCACCATTCAGTCATGTAATCATGAAGAGAGGGCTCCCGTAGCCACATAAGCTGGAACTTAAAAGGGGGCGACCGGGGCACATGAGCTGAAGAAACAACAAGCTTGATAGGCCAATGGTCGGACCCCCTCCAATCCAAAATTTCTGAGCTAGAAGACCACAAGCCACCAACCCAAAAACAAGACACCAGGAACCGGTCAAGTCTTTCAGAAATGCAGAGATCCCCAAGCCTTCGATTGCTCCAGGTGAAAAGACCATTATTAGGCTTTACATCAACAAGATTCAAAGTAGAAATATTATCCTGAAGAAGCAAAGTAGAAGGCTCCAGCCTAGCACTACCACCCCGCTTCTCAGCCAACTCAGAGATAGCATTGAAGTCACCAGCCATGATCCAAGGATAAAAAGGCACCATACTCCGAACAAAATGAATATGAGCCCACAAAAATTGCTTACCCCGAAAATCAACAGGAGCATAGATATTAGTGAGGAGGATAGACTCCCCAGTCTCAAAGCAAGAAGCAATCATCGAGATAGAAGACTTGCTGGACATCCACCAAAGAGGGCGGATCTTCCGTGGATTCCAAAGGCAAGCCACTCCACCCGCAGACCCTTGAGCACCAATGCATTGGCACTCCCCGCTTCTCCACAACTTAGGAGATAAACCAATCATGCATTCAACAGATAACTTAGTCTCCTGTAAGAACAAAATATCAGGAGATTGACTTCTAACCAACTCACGAACAGCCTTTTGTCGAGGGCTGCTGTTCAAGCCCCTTGCATTCCATGATAGAACAATCATTTCAAAGAGCTAGAGAAGTGTGAATCCAAAGTCTTAACCGACCCAGACTCCACAAGAGTTTCCCCAGCTAACTTAATCTTTTCCATATCCTTCTTCCTGCCAAGCTTTGAAGATTTCTCCCCCAACCCTTTTTTGAGATCCTTCTGATGTATACCCAAAGGAGAAGGAGAAGACTTGAGATTCTTACCTACATCTGAACTCGCATGCAAAGCCAGAAAAGAGTTGTCTCCCCCACTCTTCTTCATTTCCACAGAAGAGATTGGCTCCACTTGGGCATCCATTGGAAGGTCAGTCACCATTTGCAAAGCACCAGAATCATGTGTATCCTGAGTAGCCCCAGAAGGAGGAACCTCCTGCCCAGAACACACAATACCCTGATCCAAGTTAACCAAGCCCGGATTCACTTCCTGCTGATCCAGATCATCCAAAACCTCAAATCTGTTAAAAGAGTCTTCATCTTGTCTTTCCTTCCAAGTCCTCTTTTGGCCTCGGTTTCTGTTACGATTCTTCACAGGGGCGAAGCCATCAGAACCATCACCATCCCCAGGAATGGGGTTCTTTCCCTTATCCTCCCTAGGTGGGTTATGGGAAGGCTGAGAATTAGGAGTCTCTCCAGGCCTAACCCTTGGACATCTTCGTTGCAAGTGACCATATTCATGGCATAGACGACATCGGAAAGGAAGTGTTTCATAGTCTAAAGACTGAACCCAAGAGTAAGGACCCACAGACATGTCCAAAGAATCTGGTAATGGTTTACTAAGATCAATTTCCACACAGATGCGAGCAAAAGTGATTACCTTTTTGAACTGAGTCTGCAGCGAGGAACCAACCGGCTTCCCAAGCATCGACCCCAACAGATGCAAAACATCATCCCGCTAGCATTCCACAGGAAACCGTGGGAGCCGAACCCACACCGGAACACGAGTTGGAAGCTCCTCAGCAGGGTTAAAACCAGCATGCCACGGTTTAAGAAACAGACCAACCTGATTATAGAAATAAGGGCCTCCTTCGAAGACCTTATTTCGATCCGCCATGCAATCAAAGGTAACCATGAAATAATTATTTGCCAAAAGTTTTATATCCATCTCACCCTCCGACATCCAAGTCCGTCGAGCCCAAGATTCCAGAAATTGCAACGATATCCTCATACCCAGAAACTTACAGTAAAAGGAGTGCCTTGAATAATATTCAATATCTTCCGCAACCATTTCCAAAGGAATAACCAGTTTCGGCCTCTCCTTGCAACGTTCCAGGCAGCCATTAATCTTCATGATCCGAGCTCCACTAGACGAGCCCACTCCATCTAGCCCCGTTTCCGGCATGAACAAATTATTATTGAAAACTTTCGAAGCGTGTTGAGGAGACTTCGCACCAAGCGCTGAACGGAAATCCATTTGAGGGTTTTCACCTGAGGTCTCCCCGGGAGACATAGTACCTAACTTATAGTGGGCATGCAAAGCCTTCGAGAAATAAAAATCTGAGACAAGGGTTTCAAAGCCCCCCCCACAGCTCACCACGATCCACTGGCCAAAGAACAAAATACACTGCTGAAGGGAAACCCCACACAGACCAGGCACCAAAGGCGTGCCCCTATCTGCACACCCGTGGCCCCCAGCTACACCCCACACTCTGGTCGGCGCCAAGGAACAGCCCGCACGCAGGAAAAAGGAAAGAGACCACTGCAGTGGCCACACACAACACCACACCCCGAAATGCAGCCAACAAACCCCCCTCCCAGCACAGATTCAAACCAGAACAAGAAACGGGCAAGGGCACGGACGCCCTAGCCCAAAGCTAGGACAGTGTGACGCGACGCTTGCCACTACCAAAAAATCACTCTTTTATCAGTCTTGTATTTGCTATCTGTGTTAAACTGAAAATAATGAATTGTGGCAGTAATCATTTGTTGTTGATAATCTTTAATTGCATGATGAATAAAGGGATTTCATTTTATGCATGGGGAAAGAATAGGAAATGACAATGTAGCTAAAGGAAATAGCTTAATACAGTTCGTTATATTCATTTTTAGTTTAAGAAGATTTAAATGGAATTGGGAATTTGAATAGAAGGAATTCAATGGGTTAAGAATGATTTAGTAGAAAATGGGAATTTTGAAAAGAAAAGACTCAGTTTAATTATTTGCAATGATAGGAAATTATATGCATTATAATACAAAGACTGTTTCTTGTGTATCATGATTGGTTAGTAGTAATGAATGATTATGCATTGGTTTGAAGTTCTAAACTTGTATGATCTCCGTATATGGAGAATACGTAGAATATGTAATAAATTATAGGAACGAAATGATGTCTATACAATGTGTAATCCTAGCTTGTGTTATTAGGTTAACATTAGGAAGCTCTCTCCTAGGATAAAGAATTCCGGAAACAGGAGATAGGATAGTAAACACTTGTATAAAGACTCATTTCTAGTAAACCGTTTGAGGTAGGAAGTCTGGGGTAATCTAAACCCAATGAAAGACATGGCCTACGCGTAGAGTAAGGTAGCCCAAAGGCAAATCGGCCCTGAGTAGTGTAAGTGATAGATGACTTATCAGTCGTTTACTGAATCAAAACACTATGGCCATAGTAATGTAATGTACCTACATCCTCTTAGTTTAGGAAGATGATTACATTGTCAGTTCACAGTGATCCAAGACACATATACTAGGTTGGGATTGTAAGACACAAGAATCTAGTAATGTAGGACACGACACTATGCTCAGTTGGTTAACGGAATCGGTCACTCAACCAATCTCTTCGACGAAGGGAGGGCCATTCATTGAAAAATGAATGTGCGGGGGACCGCATTATTAGTCCGTGGTTGGCGGAAAAGCACCCGAGTGATATTTCTCCTCCACAACCTGACAACCGAAGAACCAAGATTTGCAAGGGAAGAACCTGGACCGTCTTACTTCTATTTGTGCAAAAGCTTTTAAAGCTGTGTATGTATTTCTTATACTCTTATACTATGTTATTCATTGAAAAGTTAAAGTTATTTAAATTGGGAAAAGTTTGAAATCATATTTATATGTTGTACTTTATTTAGAAAAGAAAAGAAAAATTTTGTTATGCTGTTGTTTACTCGTTTACTATGGTTAAAAGTTGTAAAAGATAGAAAAAATTTTACGTAGATGTCGGGTCATTACAATGGACTTCATGTTAGCTTTGACGTCCCTCATTTATCTCCACCTGATGGCGAACTTTTCTTTTTCACCTTCCCTTCTTTCTAGGGCGGACTTCACAAATGTCTTGCCATTTTTTTTCCTCAAGGCTTGGGCGGACTTCCAAATAATCTTGCCATTCCTTCCAACTGCTGGGGTGGACTTCCAAGAGTCTTTACCACTACCTCATCAAAGGCATGGCGGACTTTGAAGGTGTCTTGCCATTTTCTGGCGGACTTCAAGAATTTCTCACCATCCTCATCTCCATGGCAAGGGCGGACTTTATTAATGCCTTAGCCATTTTCATTGCCATTTTCTCCTCCATGGGCGAGCTTCATGGTCCAGACTTAGGCGAGTTTCTCCATGCACTTCATAATTTTAGGTTGATTTTTCGGTGATTTTCTCATGATTTTCCAGATTTCTATCTTGCTTTTCCATGCTTTTCTACTTGATTTTGCTATATTTTTCAGTGGTTTTTTTATTTTTTTGGCTGATTTTTGGTTCTAAAGATGGAAACGTTGACCATTATTAGGGTTAACATAAAATAGAAATTTCTAAAATAGAAAAATAAAATTCTTAAAATAGGGAACCCGTTTAGTCCAAAATTGAAAAGCGAAAAACAAATTCTAAAAAGTAGGAAATTAACCGAGTGGCCCAAAGCACGGGGCGATCCACCGTCTCCGGAACCTTGAGCCCTTCCATGGCGTTTTTGCAGCTGGTCAGGTCTGGATTCTCCAACAGCCGGACTCTCAAAGTGACACGAAACTCTCAAAGTAGTGACCTCCAGAGGCTTTCATGAGGCAAAACCCTAAAAACTAGCAAACTCTAGGGTCCCATTTGCAATCCCGGGTGATGTGTAGGGTCTAGCGGAGTTGAAACAAAGGCACTACATGTCCACCACCATCTAGCAGTCCCACAAGTCCCCATCGGCCCGGACTCACCACCAGAGACTTATCCACTCTATACTGATCTCATACTTCGGGCATTCAAGGGCCCCATATTCCTCCTTCTAGCGAAGCTAGCCGATACTCTATCTGGCTTGAGAGTTTCCTAGGCAGGAAGAGGGAAGGACCCTCCTATGAGCTTGACTTCACAGAATTGGACCATGTCCCACAAGACATGCTGGCAAAGAAATGAAAGAAGCAAGTTCACGTGGAAAGGAATGCAGAACATGAGTTCATCATAGAGAGTGCTGCCCCACCAAAAGATAAAAGCATACACGAGGTACAAGTGGAAGACTTCACATTGTCTAAACTTATCCTCGGAAAGACCACACGATAGGTGGAGGCAGACCTTCTCAGAATCGCCTCGGTAAGCGCTCAAGAAAGGATGGCCAAGGATGGAAAAGACAAAGCAGCCTGGAAGGCTAAGAAGCAATAGTTGAGGATGTACATTTCTAGCTTGATGCACGGCACCCTGAACGTCTCGGCCTTACCACAAGAATTGTTGGATCTTCCCGCAGAGAAGAACCATCAAGAGCTGATGACATATGGAAAACACTTGAAAGATCAAGTGGAGGAATTTGTTCTCAGAGGGTGATGTATACTGGAAAATCTATACCAGTTACGGGATAGAGCACATGGACTCCATGCGAAGATTCAACAATCAGAACAAAGAATAGCAGAAAAGAGGCCAGGCGATGAGATCACAATTGCAGACTTGCAATTGGCATATCAGTCAATCTACCTCTAAGGAAAACAAAAGCAACATCATTTTGTTGTTTGGAAAGAGCAGTGGGAGGAATATAGGTGAAGCGCCTACCAGTGCCCATTGATGGGAATTGATTGACTCTTGCAGCGGAGTTTGTCACAAATATTATCAACTACAGAAGCGTTGGTAATATCTTTCCCTACATATACAGAATATCAGCGAGGAGGAGAATGTTAGAGATGGTTACTGGTGTAGAATGGAGTTCGAGGAGATATACATCCCTGTACCTTCCTTGATAATCTAGATGGTTTTTAGGATTGGCCAAGGTGGCCACTTTGTCTACAAGTTCAATGAAGACAACTGCCTGGTGCTTGGAACTACAGCATCGGCTCATGACAATGAAAGTAATGCACAAAGCCAAGTCATCATTTTGCAAAGCATTAACTTCTGAGAGGCTGAATAAGTCTTGAATGGGATGAAACAAGTGACTAGTGGTGAGTTGTAAAGGCACCAAAAAGGACGTCCTACCCTCCAAATGGCATTTATGATACTTGAAGTTGACTTGATGCCTCTTTCCAAGTCAACTCAAGAAAACGTTAAATGTAATTGGAGTTAACTTGATGCCCCTTTCCAAGTTAACTCCACATCCCACAAATCATGCATTGTCAAATCCCACTAATTAAGGATGTCTAATTGACTTCCATAATTTGTGGATCTCAGATCTCCACTAAACGTGGATGTCTATTTTGGAGGCATACTTTGTATTAAAGTTCACCTTTAGTTTAGTTTCAGTCAACTGAAGTAGTTTCCAGTTGACTTTTTGTTTAGTTTCAGTTAACTGAAGTAGATTTCCAGTTAACTGTTTGTTCCCCCTTTTTAGGAATAAATCTTGCTTAATTGATTGGCAAGAACTGTTTGTTAACTCAAGGAGATTTTAGGGTTGCCTACTCCTTTGAGTTCTATAAATAAGAGCCTTAGGCTCATTATTTGTTTAACCTCTACTTACTATGCAAAATTGCTGTGCCATTGTTGCCACAAGTTTGAAAGTGATTATTTGTTCACTTTTGGATGAGAGTTAATTGGTTTGATGAGAAATTGTGCATGATTTCGTGCCTTTGCATGTCACAATCTTTGTAACTCGTTGGAGAGATTTAAAGAAGAAAATCAGAAGGCGCTTGCATTTTGATCCAAAGATTTGAGTCCTTTCAACGTTTTTGTGTTAAATAGCTTGTTGTTTCATTTCCCTCCTCGGATAGGGGTTCCTCCTCCTTGGATATTTGTTATCAAAAGTTATCGTGTGATGTTGTTTAATGGATTGACTTTCAACCTATACTTCGGACAGGGGTTCCTCCTCCTTAGCAAGTTTGTTGGCCAAAACATCATAATTTGTTGTTTCTAGGAAGCTATTTCCTAGCCCATACCTCGGATAGGGATTCCTCCTCCTTGGTAGGTCTCAAATCCAACTTACCGTGAAGAGTGTTTGCTTGTATAAAACCTTATCCCAACGTATATCCCAACGTATAAAATCTTATCCCAGCGTATATCTGCCTCCCTCATCCTTATCTGATGATAGCCTGATCTGAGATCAATCTTTGAAAAGTACATGGCTCCATGGAGCTCATCAATAAGCTCGTCTATCCTAGGGATAGGATACCAGTTCTTAATGGTCTTCTAATTCAACGCACGGTAGTCCACACACATGCACATTGTACCATCTTTCTTTTTGACCAACACCACTGCTGAAGCGAAGGGGTTCTTGCTTGGGCGAATGTGGCCCATATCCAAGAGTTTTTTGATAGCCTTCTCAATCTCATCCTTCCGCTTCTTTGGATAGAGGTATGGAGTTGTGATAACCGGTTTTGCTCCTTCTTCAAGCTCTATCACATGCTCACAACCTCTTTTAGGAGGTCTCCTAGGTGGAATACTCCCAAAGACTTTGCTCTTCTTAGTAATCAAAGCTTGAATATCTGGATGATAGTGCCTTTTATCCTCCACCAAATCAGCTAGTAAAATCAAGCATTCTACTGCCCACTCAACTTGATCATAGTGGATCAGCCTTTCCATTCTCTTGAAAGACACTATTCGGGCCTCCATTTGACATCCCTCTCAAAACTACCTTCTTGCCATCAAATTGGAACTTCAACTCCATTGTTTGCAAGTTCAATGAGATCTCACCAAGAGATCACAGCCACTATATACACAGCACAACATTGGTATCACCAATGCCAACTACATAGAAATCATCTTTTACTTCATAGTTCCCCAACTGCATGGAGAGGTTGGGAATTTTCCTAGTGCAAGACATTGTGAATCCATCAGCCACCATCACCTTGAAGCCTTCAAATTATTTTGTCTTCAAACCTCTCTTAGCCACCAAGCCTTCATCTATGAAGTTGTGAGTTGCTCCAGTATGAATGAGAGCAACAATGCGCTGCGATCCAATCACTCCACGAACCTTAAAAGACTCGTTGTTTTGAAAGCTTGAGAGCTGCACCAAAGCACTCCCTCCTCCAATGTCTTTTGGCTTCTCTTCTGGGGCTTCTTCTCCTTCACTATTTGCCGATTCATACTGCTGATCAGACATATCAGATTCTGATCCGGAATCAGATTATGCTTCCATGTGATGTGCCTTGCCCTTTCCATAGCATTGGTGACCCTTAGACCAAGGCTCACGGCATGTATAGCAAACTCCATCCTTTCTTAACTGCTCACGGAGCTCTTCTGACATCTTTTGTGGAAACTTCTTAGGCTGATTTGATGAATGCTTCTTATCCTTCTTATGACTAAAGGATTTGGACTGAAATTTTGGCTTTGGGGCAACGAACTCCATACTCCTAGATTTCTTGATTGCTTCGTCAAGAGTTGGTGGATGAAAGGATTTGACCCAACCCTTCAATGGCTCCATCAATCCTTTAGTAAATAACACAGCAAGCCTCTTTTCAGTAATGTTGGGCACCATTACTGACAACCTTTGGAATTCAGCAACATATGCATCAAATGAACCATGTTGCTTCAGCTACGCCAATTCACGGAATCTTACTTCTAGATCCTTGGTATCAAATCTTTCTATCAACCTGTTGGTGAATTCTTCATAGGTTTGAATGAGGTTGTGGCCAAGAGTGACCAAACCATGGTACCACCATTTGTGAGCAACGCCATCCAAATGTAAGGTGGCAAATTTGATGGCATCCTCTTCAGGCATCGATCTAAGAGAAAGATAGTTGTCAAGCTTTTGTACCCATGACCTTGTCGTACACTTATCACTCCAATCAAAATGGGCCAAGGTCACCTTTTCAAGTGCCCGATGATAATCTGTTCTAGGACCCACAGGAGCACGGTATTCAGCTCTTCCATCACTCCTATTTCTTTGGTTCATGAACTAATCAAAGGTCAATTGGTCTCTGATCTCAACGGGTAATGAGGCATACTCCATGTAGGATTGTCTTGCATCATCCACCAAAGGTACTCCAGTCTCTGCTAGTGGTTCCTCCTTTTAGCTCTAGCTTCTCTTTCCTCGATTGAAAGTCTAGGACCTTCTCACATGGTTTCAACTACTTTACCGGTATCTCTCAAAACTTCTGAAAATGTCTTTGCCTCTAGAACTGGTGGATTCTAATATTGAGTTCTTGTTTGACCTCTGGTGTAGTATTTGACTTCTCTGTCACTCATCTGACAATTGAACTCTAATTGTCACAGGATGGCAGGATCCTGGGATCTGATACCACTGAAATATCCCCCTTAGTTTTTTTTTGAAAATTTCCACACAACAATGCACCCTTAAGATTAACCCAATAATCAAAACAGCTGAAAGGGGAACCCTCCACTTATTTGATCACCAAGATCCTGACGTGGGCGAGGTGAGAGCATTCAGTGTAAGAGGATCGTTAGCAAATAATTGAACTGAAATTACAATGTTGGAAATAAAAGTGTAGGAAGTGAACTGACCATGAATTTTGCACTACCACTTATTCAATGGGGGAAAATTATTACAATTATTTAAACTTAAAACTCAACCATTTATTCAGCGGGAGTAAGCAAACTGAAATGTAAAGTACTCAACCACTTATTCAGCGGGAGTAAGCAAACTGAAATTAAAGAAACTCGACCACTTATTCAGTGAGAGTATGAGATACGAAATGAAATATGCTGAAAGTAAAGTGGTTGATTCAGTACTATTGAAACCAACAATTACAATATGCCTTTTACAATGATTTTTCAATGAAATCTGCTGTAACTTCAATACAATGATTACACAATATCTCCAATTACAAATGTGAATGTGACCACCCTGGAAATATAGCATGAAATGAGAATAACCAGGTCTGATAAACCAACAATCTGTATACTCAGACCAACAAGCAATTACTCTACCAAAATGCTCAAAACTCCTACCACACTTCACCAAATCAAATGAAACTGAAAGCACACCATGTCTAATGTTAGGCGACCAAGAAACATCAAATAACAGGGCACAAACAACACCATAATTGCCCAGCATGGAAACCAAGGCAGCAAGGGCAAGGTACAACCTATCAATGAGGTTGACCTTGTCTCAAAAATCAACCACTCACTTATAAAATCTGCAAATTTGCACAATGAGGTGCCTAGGCCATAGGAACATTTGGATTAAACACCTAGAATGATACTCAATTCACACAAGGACTTATGAATGAAATTCACCTACAGCCATATCCAAACCAACAACCTGTAAACTGACAAAATCATCAAAAACTTCAACAATAATGTTGAATCTGCAATCTTTGAATGAGAAGCAATCTCAAATCCAGCTAGGTGTTATCTTTCAAACACGAAACTAAATCCTTGCTAGGAGGTATGCATTCCTCGAAGCCATAAGCCTGAAACCAATTCAACAGCAATTTGATATGATAAGCAATGGATACCAAATGAATGAGCAAAGGCCTGCATAAATAGAACTTGAGGTGACTCTTCAGCTTCCATCATTTCCCTCCAAAAGGGATGCCCAACTCCTTTTTGCAATAATTTAATTTTTAAAAACAGTTAATTCCTCATCCCTAGGCATCCAAGTCTCTGAATTTTAGGAAACAAGTTTAAAATCCTTAAAAATCTTTGAATTTCTTGGGTTTTTCAATTTGCAAAGTCTTTGTCGAGTCTGGGATTTGAGTTCGAGTCAAAAATCGGCTTGCCGAGTCCAAGACGAGTTCGAATCTTGGAACACTGGGTAGAACACAACCTATTTCTTCATTTCCCATAGGCTAAGGGGTAAAATGAGAGAAGTTACTAATAGTAATATTTTAAGTTGGACCTAGTCATTTTATTTAAAAAGGGCAACATAAATACTATTATTTTATTTTAAAAAGTGTTTTTAAAAACTTTGGGGGGAGTTTTAGGAAGGAAAAAGAAAATTCAAATTGATGGCCCAAAAGGAATTTTTCTATGTTACCCCAAGTTTTCGAGACGGGGACAGTAGGGGATGGGGATAGGGGGGAGACCAATTTTTAGGGGACGACAGGGGACGACTATTAAAAAATAGGGAAAATTTAAAAAAATATAGAAAATTTCAAATATTCATATGATAAAGTAATCATCATATGCATCATAGAACCTTAACACATAATATTAGAGTTCAATTGATATTTTCATTTCATAGAAAGCAATCATCATATATATCATAGATTCAAACCTTCAAAAATTTTAATTGCATTCATTGATAATGTGGCATTTGCATATATATTATATAAAAATTACATCAAAATGCCCAGGTTGCTACACAATCTTCCAAAATACAATGTTGGCCAATATCAAATGTGGGTGGTTATGGATAAATGGCACCACCTTAAGAACAGACCGTTGCTTGGATAAAAATTCTTGACCCTCTGGAACTGACCAACAGACTTCCTGCTTATGCTTCATGTATCATCTAGGAACCTCTATTCAAGAACAAAAACAAATACCAAGGGTCACAATTTTAGATATACAGTAGTAGCTATTCCCAAAACTGCAATACTTGACGTGAGTATTTGAAGTCACCCGATGCAATGGATGCCCCTAATTTTTTTTGTTTTCTGTTTTGCTGGTTGGAATGTTTGCTGATGTTTTGTTTGATGTTTTTTCATATGCCATTCATTGTTTCATTGTGTTGCATATATTTTGACAATAAACGAATTAAATGCTTAAACAAATATAGCAATCAGATTTTACTCTTTTTTTCCTTCATATTAGAAGAACAGTTAAAAAATATGAGCATAGGAAAACTACAGGGGTTTGCACTTACAATTAGATTAATTAATAAGAGCAGATTACAACCTTTTCACACCAATGATAAGCTACAACAATACAAATTGTGCAACCAATACATTCTATGTTCATTACATGACTATGAGAGCCAATAGAAAACTGAATATATCCAACTCGGAACCATATGCCAGGTCTAAAACGAACAACAGCTATTGAAAACATTGATTCATGACCACGTGCATGCCTATTAGTGACTGATTATAACCAGTTCAAATCTGAAGTGAGGGCTCAAACAGCAACACAGCCTCCTTGAACTTGCAACAATCAATTCCAATGTGATAGGCAGCGAACCCCTTGCAAACCCAACTCCAAATACCAACGTCTCAAGCTCCAACAATGGCAGAAAAAATCCTATGCAACAATAGGAAGATAGAATGGAAAAACACCACAAAGAGGGCGGCCTCCCAGGAGGGACGATCTGCTCTATTAAATCAGGCTTTTTACAATAAATGCAAATGAATATATGGAATGAGGCGCCTAGGTGAGGAGCTTCCAAAAAACCAATACCCTGAATGTTATCATGTGCCAAAGAATAGTTATGATTGATCTACCAAAGTCTGTCCCAAGCAAGTAATGTTTAGAAATCACTAGAAACAGCTTTTAAACCTCTAAAAACCACCTTGAAATCAATGCCAAATCTAACCCAAAAGGAACCAAACTCCAACACACCAAAACCCCAAAGCTTCTCCTTAAAAGTATTCAAATATCTTCATTGTTTTAAGCATCACTGAGAAATCAGAAATCTATGAAGCACAAGGTGACCACTGTGTGGAATCACACCAAACCCAGCTAGGGTGGATCTCTCACCACCGAAACTAGTGCTAAATATGAGGGTTTTCATCCTCAACCAGCTGCAAACGATAAACTAGACACAATCCAGCAAAGTCTCCTTAAGTTGTGAAAGCCATCCTATCCAAATGAGAGCCAAAAAGAAGTTTTATAGAGAGTGAGAGGGAAGTAGGGCAACTTTAGGTTTAAAATGTTTTTTTCCCTCCAAAATCCAATGCCCCCCTTATGAACCTTACAATTTTTAATAAATTAAAACATCATATTCCTTCTTGGGCATCTTTGCTCATAAGGAAACTATTTTGCCTTATTCAAAACCTTCTAAAACAACGTTATCTCATTAGGCACCAAGGTACTTTTTGATGACCACCTACCCCCTCACTTAAGTTATAAAGTTATTTTATAAAAATAACTTAAGTGACTGATAAAAAGCAAATATTAAATAATCCAACCATAGGCTCTCCAATGCCACCATAGAAATAACTCTATTGAGAATACTATGGGCCTGAGACCAGTTTTCCCGAAATAGACTTACTATAAATAAAAACTGCTAAAAATAGTAAGTACTCACCAAATATCAAACTAGCACAAAACATTAAAGCTCACCAGACAACCTTCACACATTGCCCAAACAAGAAACCCTGCATTCCACTACACCAAGACCAATTATTAAATATAGTACTTACTAAAAATAGTGAGTCAGAACTGAACTAGCCCAAAGGACATCGAAAATGGGGACATTACACCCGATTACTTCCAAAGGAAGTAGCGACAACTTTAAATCAGTTTATGATCTGTCTTAGACTCAAATGCAACTCCTTTGACCTTCAAATGTTCACAATATAATCTTTCAAAAGCTTTAAATATTATCTGCGGTTGCTTTTTAAAATGGGATGGCACAAATAATTATTGGCGTGACCTTATAGATGCTAGCAGCACCAATATTTAATTTTGTGTTTTTTTCTAAAAAAGAAACTCAAAACCTATTGGGCCATAGGGGATGGCTAACCGTCCACAGGCCATGGTGAGAGGACATCAGAGGCATCCCATCTTAGGGATGGCCCTGCATTCTAGCATTTTTACAAACGTTCCCGGAACATTTCCGAAAATTTGTTGCAAATCAGGGATGGTGTGGGGACGATTTCAAGGCGTTCCTGCGTCTCCAAGACATTTCCGGTCAGGGACGCCCCTAATTTTGTTAGGTACGCATCCCCGGGTAACATAGGAATTTATAAAAGGAGGAAAAATTAATCAAATGCATCATCCATCTTTTCATTGCAACAAAATTATTTTTCAGAGCTTAAGCATTTGTGTTCATTGGCCCATTTGAAGACATAAAGGAAAGCATTGTGTGTTGGTTGAATATTTTGTAAACTGAGAAGGTTTAGCAAAATGGTAATTTCAACACAGTGTGTGAGTTAAACTCTCCTATTTAAGGGAAGGCTCCCGCTATCTAAATAACTAAAAACAAATACGAGTGGAACGATAATCTCTCCTCTTGTTTCAAGAAAGACTAAATTTTTTCTCTTTTCAGAAAAAATAGGATTAACTTCTAAATAAAACTTTTACAGTAGTTTGTAATAAAATCAGTGGAAAGGAAATGAAGTTTCCTGAAAGCTCAAAGACTTCCGTCACTTCCTTCGGGACGAGAAAACAACCTCAAGCGCAAAGTCTTGAAAATCAGCAATCCTATCTACCCTTTTTAAAAGATAACTCTAATGATGATATGCAGCATAAAACAGCACAAAGTCTGAAAATATGATGTATCTATTTACTACTATGAATTGGAATCGTCACGAGTACAAAGACTTGCAATTATTCTTAACTTCTAAACTATAAATTCAATCTTCAATATTGACAGCACAAAGTCTGAAAATATATTTAATTGAAGCTCTCTCTAGCAATCTTCCACAATCTTCAAATGATCACAAAGAAGTGTTCCAAAATGACGTAAGAACACAATGGACACAAAGTGAGAATTCAACACAAAGTCTGAAATCTGCAACTCTTTGATATTATTTGAAAAGGATCAACTTACAATTATAAAGCTCAAAGTCTTTATGAGTATAAATTTCTGCAGAATTTTCTTGCTTCCCAAAAAGATATGTTTACAAAGGACCCTCTCAAGTATTTATAGGAGAGAGGTCATGAGAAAAAGGTGGGAGGATCCCAACTAACTTGAGAAATGCTCTCAACCACCAACTACTTGTAATTGACTTATTCCAAATTACAAGTCCTATTGTAATTTGACTTGTAATTAGATTACATGTAATTACAATTTACAAAACTGCAAGTGAAAGAAACACTTGCGATTACAAAATTTGTTTTTACATGTAGTTTGTCGAAAACAAAATGCATAAAGATAAAACATTTTATTCTATATCAATCCTAGCTTTGAAAGATTGAAATCTGCTGATAATTTCTTGCAACTCAGCTGGATCGAGGCCTAGTGTGTTCTTGGCAACCGCAACAGTCTTCAAGATTACATCAAAATATCTTATCGTTGCTAGTCTATGCTCTTCATAAACAGTTTGCATTTTATCAAGGATCATTCGATGATTAACAAACTTGTGAATCGAATCCATAGTAAACTGTTCTGATTCTAGCTCTTGACGAAGATTTGCTACCATTTCTGTAGTGACCATATCAGTTGCAAGTAATTCTCCTTCATGATTCAATATTCTGCAAGGGATTTTCTCAAAGCTAGAAAGGATGTCTTGCTGAACTTCATCACTCATTTCTAGTGTAGCTTGGATATCTTTGATGAGATCTTGAATAACCAATGATTTATTTGTCATGAGTTCTTCAAATTCTATGTATTTTTCTCTATTTGGTAGGATTGAATTGCTACATAGAATTTGTAGCTTGACTTGATCTATCTCATGCCAAATTTTCAAATCTTTTTCAAGTGAATCCAAACTTTGCTTAAAAGCTTCTAAAGTCTGATTCAACTTTATTTTTGCTATTCTGACATTATTCAAAACTTGTAATGTCTTTTCAATCATTGGAATGCTTTGATCAATCAGCTGTGTTACCCAAGAATCAACTGCTTTGGCTTTTTGCGCAATTTTCTCCAATTGCTTGACTGATTCTTCAGAAGTGAAAGAAGTTAATGGATTAACTTGCTCTGAAGAATTGCCAATCTTCTGAATAACTGAGATGAGCTATGAATTCTCTTCTTTCAGCTTTTCCTTCTTTGCCAAAAGTTCATTGTAACTATGTGTTAGAACAGTTACTGAATTTTGAGCGCCTTGCATCATACCAGCATGTGTTTGCTTGCCTAAATCCACCCTTGTGAATTTATAATCAGAAACTTGCATCTCTTCTAGTGACTTGTCTGCAAGGGGTTCAGCTATCTCTGCATACTTCATTTTGTTGCTATCCACAACTACCCGTGAAACAGTTTTAGCCTTCTTTGTAACTTTTGGCTTTGATCTCTTCAACTGCTGGAAATCAAATACATCTGGAGAGATTGCTTGTTTCTTTCTCTTTAAAGTGACTAAACTCAACCATGGAGGAAGATCCAATGTGTCTGTATTTGAAACAGCAACAGTATTTGAAACAGCAACAGATTCATGTTGAGTCACGGTTGTTACTCTTGGAGATGTCTCAGTTTGAATCGCAACAAAAGCTTAACTGGATGGTGCATTGTGATCAGCATTAGCCATGAAACAATCAAAGCTTGCAGCAGATGTATCAATTTCTAGAAGTGTTATCTGTGATGTGTTTGGATACATTGGATTAGCATCAAAAATATTCTTCAGATTATCATGTATGTTTTCTATAGAAGCAGTCACTGTTGATGAAGTTGATGTATGAAGAGCAGCTTCAATAGGAGGAACGTAAACCGTTAAAAAGGATTCAATATCACTATCAAATTGAGACAATAGAGACATTACTGATACTGGTGCAACATCAATATGAGGAGACATTATACTTAGAGTAGTAGGAGACTGAAGAACTTCTCCTTCTTGCTGATCGATGATGTGGATCTGCGTCTCTCTAACCTCCTTCCCTTTTAATGTTGGTTCCTCCAAAGGTTGTTCTACAGCACGATTGACTCTTAGCTTAATCCTCGTTCCTGAAGAAGAAGCACCTTCCTTGGATTTATCTCTGACTTCTGATTTTAATCCAACAGGTCCAGCTGAATCATCTTCATTATTAACCCTGATTTTTATAGTCTTGACGCCTATACTCTTGAGCCAAGAGTTAGTATTTGCCAAGATTGACTGAAATCTGTTGAAGATAGAAACTGATTCTTTATTAGACCATTGTATTGCTAGAATAGAAGCATCAACAACTCTTTGTTCTTCATATTTTGGATCTAAAATCAGCCCGTCATCAATTACTCTTTCTGGAATCAAGGTCAGATTAAAATCAATAACTTGCTCAACTGTAAGCCTGCAATAGTCCATTTTATAGATATCCTTCTCTGTTCGGAGATCTGCCCAAATATCTTCAAGGTGATGCACATGAGTGAAGGCCCTCTTTATCTTGTCCTTCATGCCTCTGTAATCAAAATCTGCCCTAGCCTTGAATCTTTTCATCTTAACCTCCTGAATCTCGGTTTCCATAGCTTTTTCCTTTGAAGTACTTGTCAAGGAGTATCTCCCAATCTGTAATGGTTTATGAGACGAGATACTCACTCCAGTTTTATGTTGCGCAGCTTGCCGTGCATGCACTGTCATCAACTGTCTTGCTAGCTCCATTAAAATGATCTTATCAGTTGGATACCTCGGCCGCATGTATGGCTGATCTTCAAAACAGCCAACCCTCATATAGGTAAAAGTAGGAAACTGAAGAAAAAGGCAACCATATTCATTGACTTTTTTCCAAGCAACATCTGATACTCTGTTGTTCTGCAAGTTCTTGTCAAAAAGGCACATGAAATAGCCAAAGAACGCATCTTGAACTCTTCTGTAATGAATCCTGCTAGGAATCAAAGGCAACTGATCATAGTATTCCCAAACTGGGACTAGAGATCTATCTCCGACGGTAGAAAGGCCTGGAAACTGTCTTAATGAAGCTGCTATATAAACTAGATAGGAATTCATATAGAAAGTGAGCGTGGTAGGAACTTGTGCAAGCTGCTCACATAAGCTATCACTGATTATTTCACCCCAGAAGATTGGGTGTTGTGCCTTCCTAATCACCACTATGAATTTGTACATCCACTTCTCAAAGACATTAGAGAATTTCAACCCCATAATTCTGCTCAAGAGAGTGATTATATCATTGATCTCTTCTTTGAAGTCAGAACGATACAGCTTGGGCAACCGAGACAGACAAGCTCGACGCTTCAGAAGCCATTTGGTATTGATATGCTGTTTACAATCTTCCTTCTTCTGTTCATAATGATCTAGAGCTCTCTTCATTGAAATATCTGAATACATGGGTGAGTTTGGAACTTTGAAAATCCTATGAATGGTTTCTGGATCAAGTCTTATGACCACATTCCCATCATCATCTTTAATGGTTCTGGTTTCTCTGTCAAAGTGAGCTGCGCACGCAAGGACGAACTCTGGCTCTAGGGCAGCAATAGGAAAAGAGGAAACCAAATGAATATGACTTCTCAGCAGCAACTGCATATGATGAGAAGTTGACTTCTCAGCCCTCTCCAAAAACTCGAACATATCAACATGTCCAATCTCTGTGTCTCCAATTTCTTCAATATTCGAGACAACATGAGAAGGAGGAATTTCATTCTGGTATTTGTCGTATTTGTACTTCATCTTTTTGTTCGGTGGAGAAGCAGGTTCCTCCGTCATCGAACAAGAATCTACAAGGCTGCAATGAAAGTTCCATAAGGTTAAGACATCATCAACGTTTACAGGTGTAGACATGGCGAAAGCTCAAACGCAGAATGGTGTTTTGGCTGTTTGAGGGCAGAAAATGAGCATTATAACTCATTTCGGGTTTTTGAGGGCTGATTGCAAGTGAAAAGGACATGTGCTTTTCATGACAAATGAAAAATTTAAATTGCAACTTTGAAAAGTGCAAGTCACAAC
>VDFB02182431.1:0-12837 GCA_007258455.2 Sequoia sempervirens
GATAGGTTGTCTAGATAATTCATGTTAAGCCATGTGATGACACTCTCCTCTAACATTCCATTTGTATTGTTTCATTGAAGTCCTCTGGAAGTAGTCCTTTGATATTATGTCTTGAAACTTATTGATGATGTGTTTATATGAGTTACTGTTGTATCATCTATAAAGTGATTTAATGTTATGTTTCAAAAGTGGTCTATTGTTATGTCTTTTGGTGATTTATTGTGGTTTAGTTTCTATGTGGTCTTTTGATGTTATGTTATCTGGTATGGAGTTAGTTTTATGTTATTGTTGATGTGCTTGGTCAGGGATCCTTCCTTGTTAACTCGGCCACGAGGGTGGTGGAGTGGAGCGTGCTTAGCACCCCATTGGAGTTCCTTTTAGTTGAGATGTATCTTTTATTGCAGGGTTTTTGGCGGATGCTATTGATCCAGTGTTCCTTGTACCAGATGTATGTTTACACTTTAGATGTAATTTATTTATTGATGTATTGTCTCCCACGTGTGTTGGGATGACCTTGATGTAATTTGTATATGTGGTTATTGAGATGCATTTTCTGACAGTTGTATTGTACTATCATATTGATGTAATGTTTATTTAGGCCATGTATTTATTCTGGAATTGTCGCTTGTAATAGTTGGTTATGTTGTGTTGTATCTGTCAAAATATATAATACTTTATATCTTTATAATTTCATTTATTGTCATATGTGCATATGGTATTAATATGGTTATTGTTAATGGATAATTTAAATGATGCTATGAGAATGAATGGTTTTATGTAATTGTTAATTATTGTTTAAACTATTATCGTTGTTATGGGTTAGTTTAGTAATGTCACCTTGTATACCCCAAGGGATTTAGTGGTGCAACTTAGAACATTGTTATATTGGAATACTTAAATACAATCTTATGTTCTTTTAAAAAAAAATTGTTGCATCTTTATTAGTTCCTTTGGGGTTTTGAGTAGCGGTGTTACAAGCCCTGACATGGATGTGTGTTCTATCGCTTTATCTTTATCATAAATCTTTAAATTCGTCATCCATAGGAACCCTAAGGTCAGTCAAATATTTTTCAAACCTCCAAATCTATGCATTTGCATGAAAAGCATGTCTATTTGAAATCCCATAATATATTACACAAGGTTTAAATGAGTCAAAGTTTTGAGAAGATGGATTGTGAAGATTCAAAAATATTTCCACATTGTTTAGGGTTTTCTAGACTAAGATACCTCATGAAGAACAATCTATAGGAATCCTTAAAAAAAATAGTAGTCCACAAATGTCAAGTATTGAAAGACAACGTTTAGGTGTCTAGTCTCTTATCTTGAGAGGCATATCTCTATTTTCTTCATATCCTAGTTTTAAAATGAAAGGATTTTGTTATGAATTTTATGAGATAGGTTATCATAAAATCATCATAAATACACAAACAAAACTATCAATCTCTAGATGTAAAAAATATTAGATGGTAGTTTACTTGAGGAAGGCTAGAATCATATCAAGTGAAAAGGGTGAACTTGTTGATCAAATGGGTCTTAGAAAGACTGTTCAAAACATTGGGTTCTATTTCATTGCACATGGGAGAGTAGAATCACGAGGCTAAAATATATCTCATATGATATGTGTATCATGACTAAAATCATAATGTTGATTGTACTAGTTTCAAGGAAATACTTGACATTCATAAGGATACCATAAAATTAATCCTTGTATTCGCAATTTAATGATGATATTATTCTCACTGATGAAAAACTTCGTAACAATGATAATGAAGTGATATTTATGTGAAGATAACAATGGTAAGATCACAATTTTCATAGGACACTCATATACCCTATGATAGTCCATGAAAAGGCTAGTCCACAATGGCAAGAGACAAAGAAATGATAGTCATAATAGTGAGTATTTATTAAATCATGCATGATAGTCCTTTATAATTTCAAGACAAAGGATAGTGTTATATAAAGATACATATCATTAGAAACTAAAATAAAGTGATAGTTGTACCACACTAGTTTTCAATTCTTTAAGGGGTATAATAGTTTATCAAATACATGAATCATGTTATTAATGAAAAGACAATTATTTATGTCACATAGTAGTTAGCAGTATAATGAAGATATTGTAAATTCTTGTTAAAATTGTATGCTATCTTTTAAATGACAAACCTCTATATAAGACCCATTTACTTGTAAGTAACATTGCCAAGCCATATTGTGAGAAAATTAAATATTTTAGAAAACAAGAAGAATAATGAAAAGATAGCTAAAGGTTTGTTAATATAGTTGTGGTGTTGACTTTTGAAAAGAGTCAAATGTCTAAAAGGCAAAGATAATTTCTAAAAATCCAAATGACAAAGTATTTTTGTATGATAACAATAATGATAGTTAAAATCCTAATGATAGTTGTTTTCTTTCAAACAAATTATTTTGTGCAAGACCAGTGATGAAAATTGACATCAAATGTAAACAACTAAGTTTTAATAAACACACATTTTAAAATTTATTTAAAAATATATATTTATCAAAATTGGAAAAAATATATCCATGCACTAAAGTTTCAATTTATAAATACATACAAAAAAATTGAAGGAAAAAAAAATTACTATATAAATATTGATGTCTCATGTACCTTCATTTTTCAACATTTTATCAACAACTAAATTATATAGTGTTAATTTATAAAAAACTATACTCAAATAATTTTTTAATTTTTTCAAAAAATACAAACATAAAATATACTATTATAAAATAAATATTTTATGAGTTTATATCATTTCAAAATTTGAAACATATATATCACTTTTTAGTGATTCAAGTTTAAAAGTTGGATCAGTGTTGGCCATTTCCTTTATAAAGTGTGACACAACTTTGTACTTTTACCCATTTGTTTGTAGAAAGTTGTCAGCGCTCTTAGAATTTACTGTCATTCTCAGTCAGAGCATTTAGGGCCGACCTAGTCTAGAATTCATTGTGCAGACCTATTTCAAAGTGTGCAGAGCTTAATGGATCACCATACAAGCATTTTAGGTCCAAGGGGATCATTCTTGGAGATCCACAAGATGTTTGATGTTGTGAAGGATTATCTTTCATGTTTTAAGGCTGTCCTACATGCCTGATCAATCATCGGGGTTGTAAAGCCTTGAGGCCAAAGTAGACCATTATTGGAGTTGAAGAATCATATTTAAGATCATTGTAAAGCAGTCATAAGTCATGATAAGTAATTAGTATTTAGACAAATAGTTCACAAGTTGTTAGGATCAGTTATTTGAATATGGCATTTAGCCAGATGTAATGTTGTAATGCCCCTGCGGTAGGGTTGTGAGTGCTAGTTGTTTTGCATACAAAGCATGCAAGGTTGCAAGTTGTTGAATCAATAAAGATCTATTTTTACTAAGTATTTTGCTTGTGCTATTTCTATTTTGTGAACTCTAAGTTGCATGGTTGGAAAGTTTTTTCTAGTCCCTCCATTTGTGACTACACCATGGATAAAAAATAAATTCATAGAGTGAATTCACATACATAGGAATTGCCATTAATGTAGAGTTGAGGGGTAGGTTAGGGTTTAGAGTTTGCATATAACTTTTGCTACAAGTATACTAGGGTTAAAGAACAAGAAAATTTAAATCTATAAAAAGGAGATCCATCAAGAACAAAATGAATACTACATCATCTAAGAGAAAACAAAGAAAATTTGGGGCTACCATCATGTTAGCATGAAGAACCCAAAAACTCTTACAAAACATAGAAAAACCAAAGAAACACCAAAACTCAAAAGTATCAATTGTAAAACTCAAATCAAAATGTAACATAGGGATAAGAAAAAAGAAAAGGTAAAAGAAAATGGGGTCACTATTTACCAATACAAAATGGTGTATGTGTACAAGGCACAACACAATCTAAATTTAAGAGAAATTTGAACATAATTCATTAGAATGTTAAAACAATACATCATCATCAAATGGTTACAATACCTATATCTCCAACTAATATTTAAGAACATTTACAAATGAGCTATACACAAAAAAAAATGTAAAAGACATCAACAATAAAATATTTGAATCACAAAAACATCCTCTAAAGTTTTCCTGGTGTTTATGTGCATGCTTAGAATTATTATGTCATATTGAACATGTTCATGTTTACCAAGGTTATTGTGCACATCAAACTCTAGTACAAGCAATATGAATATTATAAATTTAACTTAATATGTCAATTAAAAAATTAATTTATCTAAAATGACAACCACATTGGTGTTGCTAAGCAAATAAAAATGCCAACTAAATCAAGCATTATCAAGAACTAGGGCATAGGCTTCCAAGGGAATCTCAAGAGTGGTAGCCATGAGCCAAACAATCCAATGAGGTAAAGTTACGATGAGCCAAACAATCCAATGAGGTAACTAAAAGGATAATAAGTCAATTCAAAGTAGTGGGATATTTAAAGAAAATTCTTACATGTCACAAAATTCAACCACCTAGAATTTATAATGGTAGAGGCAAGATCAAACAAATGCTAGAGAACTTTTATTGAAAATATATTATAAATTTATAAATTGAAACCAAATTGTCATGTTTCTATATTGTAGTAAAGGCTCCATATAAAGTGTATTCTTCACTTTATTTTTTTGATAGGTTTCCTAATAAATAAAATACTAACATTCAAAAGAATGAACTTTAAGATACTCATAATAATAAAATAATAGTTTGCAAATATGTTTTAAAATTATAGGTTAAAAAACCAAACTTGAATAGTAACTATAAAGTTACAAATAGAATATATCCTACATCGCAATCAAAGCACATCTAAATATCCTTAAATAACAACATAATTAAGTACTTGCTATAAAAAATAAACAAAACCATAGCTTCTAAAAATTCCTTAGAAATATATTATTTATTAATAGTTAGATACCTCAAAACAAGAATATAACATAATATGCACCAATAAAATTATTAAAAATAAGTATAAACAATGTGTATTTGTTATTTTCTTAGCTTCTTAAATCAATAAACTCCATGCAATGAAACTTATAGATTTTTTCTGTACAATACCCCAAATTCATTCATCTTCTATTGAAATGACCACTAAAATAGTATAAAAATGAGTCACATTATATATAGACTCCTTATTGCTTTTCAAGAGAATGAATTCATGTTGTACATACTTTTACTATACTTTACTACACTTATGCTAGATATGAACAAATTAACAAGAAACAAGAAGAATATAAAACATATTCAATCATGATGTGTTACATAAGATTACTTGTACATCCCACAATCATTCACAAAAAAATCATTGATATACAAAGATCAAATGTAGTAAAAACATCAAATAATAATTGAACTCAAAAGCCACTTTGAAAGGCTCCTTTAAATAAATGAAAGTGGTACCTAGGGGCTCCTCATATTGTGCTTTCATAGGTTCATTGTTCTCTAAAATAGCAATATTAGCATTCCCATCTCAATTCTTTATAGAAATGCGACATTTAGTAGAGTCTAACATAATACTAGGTTGTTAAGGAGCTTTTAAAAAAATTGTTAGAAAAGCCCTACTATCCCCTCCTCATGTTTATCGATGTATCTATTGACTAAGAATAATATAAGAAAGTGCTCTTCTAAAGAATATGGCAAAAATATTTTGTTGAAGCTTGGGAGAAGCTCATATGGTGATCAAAGTAATTCAAAGAATAATAAGTGATTCAAATTTGATGCATTCCAAGATTCTCAAAACCCTCAACAAAAATATTTTGAAGCTTGAAATGAAATAAATTAATCATAAGTAAGAACACTATTACAAATCTATCTTTCAATTAAATATTTATTGAAATTGCTTCATTGAACAAAAATACAACTTGAAGTTTTGATTGTACACCCTATATTATATGGTAACCTTCCAATGAATTGCACCATACACGTTTGTGCAACACTTGACCTCACTACACTAATATAATATCAATGAGACAAGCACTATAGATAGAGTTGAAATCTTAACATACACAATTTATTGCAAAGATTTCAATTTTAATGAAAACAAAAATAATAAAAAATACTGTAATTTGTTGATCTTTACAAAACTAATTTAAAATTCAAAAACAAATCATAACTGAAACTTACATTATCATTTCATTCAACGTAAACATTATCAAAATTTAATATTTTCTTATAATTAACTCTCAATTTTTATTTCTAAATTGTGTAGATAACAGTCGAATTCCTACCCTCACCAAAGCTCAGAAAATATAGCGATAAGATCGTCATAAGTTGTCTTTTTGTTATTTTGTTTGAACGCTGGAAGTGGGGTGAAAGCTCCATCACACCCACTTTGCAACGACTTGCAGTGGGTGTGATGGAGTTTTCAGTCACTCGCAAACAGTTTGCAGTGTTTAATCAAGAGTCGCAAACGTCTAGATTCATAATAATGTGAGGTATGTAAAGTATAAAGGTAAATCAGAGCCGTAGATCAGCTGACATAACTACATGGACTTGATTGAAGCAGTGGCGGTGGATTCGGTCAGAATTTGGGGGGATCCACAGTGATCCTCCATGAGGAGACAAGAGCGTGCGCCATGCCCCACTCTCTATTCTAATGAGGAATTGGGGGATCCTCAGTGATCCTCCATGAGGAGACAACAGAGTGCTCCATGCCCCACTCTCTATTCGATGACCATATTTATGCTCTTCAATTTTTTGTTCTCTCCTTTGTCAATGAAATCATGTTGATGTCCCACTTAATGGAAGTCTGCAGAAATAGCATCAAGTATATCCTTCTCCTTTCGCTTGAACATTTGTAGTTGATCATGTCAAATAAAAAATCTACTTTACATCTTTAGTGCATCTTTTATCATGTTCTTCAATCTGGTTGTGTTTCATCATTATTCTTATTTAGAAAATCTTCTCATTTAATCTATTGTTTTATTATGATAGAATCTTGTGTTAATAGATGTAACCACATCACTCATTGACCACAAGCAAGTTGATTGTGCAATTTGTCACCTCTTTTTTTCAATATGTTTGGATGCTTCTTTAAACTAGAATCATACAATACAACTATCCTTCCTATTTAAAGCTAATTTTATATGTGTCTATCATGTTAAAATTGTTTATCTTTATTAGTTCCTGCCGGGGAACTATAGTGGAGGCTGCAAAGTTTAAATAGTGATTAATCTGTCTAGATTCAGCCAATCAAGTCATTGCAATTTCTTTCCGTAGATTTATTTTGGCCTGGCCTAATAGGCAAGTTGCAAACTTTTTAACCAAAATTTTCATGGAGAGTGCTTTGGCCACTTGTGATTGGAGCTGCAGATGGAGGGCAGGTGCGCCGCAGCTACCCAGGCAAGAGATCACACGATTTTCCAAGGATGCTTCTGTACATTGTCAAATGGGTTGAACAGCTGGCGATTACGGTAAGAGACGTGGTTAGGCATTTGTAAAGCAGTTCAGGTGTGTTGTCTATCCTTCCATATTTTGCAAACATACCTGCATCCACATAGGGACAGATGGCTTTAGTTCCCCTTTTCAACTTAGCTTTCCATCTATCTCCCTTCCTTCGGTTGCTGCTTGTTACATTCTGTTGCAGGTTGGCTGGGAGAAAATCATGGAAACAAATGTAAACAAGGTCAGTATTTGTTCATATCTTGTTGTATACTCCAGGGTTGCATCTCTCTTGCAATGGAGACTACATGATAGGAAGTTTTCAAAACAATCAATTGTACTATCCTTCCATTCAATTATATATTTTCTTTGTTTTCTATGCAATACAGTTTGTTATTTTTGTAGTTAATGTTTACATATAGGTGAGAAACATTATCATTCCATTTCCAAGGTTAGGGTTTAAGCGGTATTTCATATATGAAATTTGAAACCAGAGAAAGTAATTGTATATGTGCTCTGTGCTTGCATTTTAAATCATAATCTCTTAGCCTCTGGTATTATTCCCTGATCAATTCCACGTTGATGCAATTATTGCTTCCTTGAATAGAAATTTTTTGTATTATTTTCTCACTGCAACTGCCTCAGGTTTGCAAGACTATACATAGGGTATACCCACTATGCATGTCAACCCTATCTGCATGTGTATAGAAACCCTGCTTTGTTATAGGCTTTGGCATCATTAGAAATAAATTGCCTTCTAAAAGAGATCCATTGTATAGCTCTTATTTGTGATTGTGTGTTACCCTCTGTACAACTACGTTACTTTAGGCTTTGCCGTCTTCAATGCAGTAACTCTCAGTGTAAGAAAGAACACAAAAAAAAAACTCTCAGTGTAAGAAACCCATAACTGACATGGGTTTGTGCTAACATTTTGCTACCAAGCCACCTAAACTCGCTACAGATTTAGCTCCACAAATAATGAAAGAAAAAAATTACCCTCTTGAATGATTTCTTGCTCATCTGGGCAGGACAAATCATTATGTGAAGACAACACTTATCTTGTGGGCAAAGCTTGGATGTGAGTGTCATGATTGGTTTAGCATTTGAGCCCTGAGCCACTCTAGCTTAAAATCACAAAATTTTAAAATTAAGGACAACAAAGAAAAACTAAACGCTTGAAAACCTCAAATGCATTGAATATGATTCCATCTTATGTGATCAGGGATTGATTATAGATAGGGGACTTCTCACTCAACGGTGTGAACAATCCTTCTTGAATATTTCTCTCTTCGAGACACCTAGGTGGTATAGAACAGCAAAATAAGAGAACATCCCTAACAACCACTGGCCTTAACCCTTGAACTATCCTCGACTTAAGCAAAATTTAAAGAACAATGTGCTTGAAAACCATAAATGCCCTTGGATCTAATTCCATCTTATGTGATCATTCAAACTAATATAACATTTATGACCTAAAAAGTTAAGTCTGGACTACACGGGAGAAGAGAAAATGTTGTGCATCATCCACAAAACTAAAGATTTCATAAGTCAGTGTAACTTAGCAGTCATTGGTTTGCATGTGGAAGAAATTGTGTAGCAAATTTCCTAGTAGACACTCTTGCTAACAAGGCAGTAGAAAAAAAATCAATTACTGGGAACTAATCAAACAAAATTTAGCAAGATTGATTATTATATTTGATAGTTTATCGTATCATTCACTTTGTTATATTATTTGAATCTCACTTCTTAAACAACTCCTTCCGCTTTCCAACAGTTCTTTGACTACTAGTGTTCATGTCTTAGCCTCTTCTAGTTTACTTCATATGGTCATTTTCTTGCACTAGAATACTGCAGAGTGCTCGTTGTACTTATTTTCTTTGTATAGCATTACCTTTTCGTCTCCTTCCTTGGCATATGTTGGAAAGTGGATTGCTTATTTGATGACATGCCATTCATGTGATCTAATTTTCATATATTTCTAATTTTATCATTTGTGCCTTGAGAATGTTATCTTCTTTCAATCTTTCTTGGTGTTTGTTTTTTTCCATTGTAATATCAACAGAGATAGGTTCAAACTACTATTGCTTTTAGCCATAGCTTGATACTAGAGAGTAGAGTAACTCCATTCTCAGTGCATGAATTATCTTAGTTGATCTTCAAACAAACTCATAGCTCTTTCTTATGTTGAAAACACAATGATCTAAACACAAAGTATTCTGCTTTTCACAAATTCTGAGTTTCAACTGCTAAATTCAACTCTTTGCTAGTGCTGATAGGAAAACCGCAAACCACAAAACCACCTGTTAGCACTATTAAACTTTTTTCTCCTGCCAGACAAACTACATGCCTACACAACAAATGAGGTTTTGAACTCTGATACAAAATGTTGGTTTTTTCAAAGCACAAAACAGGGCATAGTAGATCGGCACAAAACTTGATTGATAAATAGAACATAACATAAATTGATACAGAAACAGAGCAAAACAAAGGACACCTATAAATTGTTGTAGAAATTGATTAATTAGTTAATTATTAAATCTAATACAAATAGTTTATATAAACAAACAGGATGTTCTAGATGAGAAAAATGGCAGTGCCCAAAATAGGGTGTTCTCTTCATAATAAACAAAACTAGAAGCAACTAAAAATTATGAAAATATATTTGAGGTAGTAAACAGGGTGGCAGTCATGTAAATATGGAAGTGGATAATGAGATGATATGGGACCATAAATCCAGTAGTATATCCTTATGTACACATTGGCCAACCATTCCATATTGGACCTAGCTATCCTACTCTACAAGGTTATGGAGTACTAGGGCCTAACATTCTACAATTTGCATCTTCAATAGCTAGTCTTGTGGCAGCAATTCATGGACCATTTCCTTTAGTAGGTAGAATTAGTAATACATATTGTGCTTCTTACTGTGTGAGTTTCCCCGAGTTATTTTCTATCTTGCAGTTTCTTCAAACATGGAAAGTTTGAGTGCTTTATTTTACTTTTCAACAGCGGCTTCACCTGTTCCACTACATCAATGGTTCATCGTTACACCACAGTCTCAGTAGCAATTCACACAGGGATCAGACCAACTTTTAGGTTGAGGACATTCAGAGTGAGGAACAACTTTGCATTATCAGGTAGATTGATATATAGTTTACTTCACTAAAATATTTTTTTGTACTTTCTATTTTGCATTGGAAATCTATACTGATGGGAATTAGTTGCAATTGTACTTAATGGAGGATTATTGAGGAATTAATTGCTATTTCTATTTTCTGAGAGCTTCTTGTTGTCTTAATACATGCTTAGCATTTACAACCTAGCTTTTTGTTTTAGGCAAATTAATTTTGGTTGTGCCTGTGTATTAGATTTTCTTTCAGCAGAATGATAATGATAATAAGTTATTGTTTCTTATTTTTCTTGGTACATACATCATCTAAATCTCAACATGACTTAGAGCAACAGTACTGTTACCTGAGTTTCCGGCTTTACATCTTGGCTTGCAAGTTTCTGTTAGTAGTTCTAGAGGTAAGGATTGTTATGGCATATAGTCAGATGGAGAACATTTGAGTTGAACCATTTGAAAGGATTGTAATTATATGTAGATTGCTTGTTATTTTGGACATCCTGAGCATTTTTTCTCTTCCTAATAAATAAGTTGTATGTTAGGAGCATTATGCTTTCACAGTCCATATTAGTGAAGTTAAGCTTTTGGAAAAAGACTATGGAGTAGACTTTTTCATCTGCTACACAATTTTTCTCCAAAAGCTCTTCAACATAACTTGTGTGTTGTAAGAAAAAATATGGTAGCACTAATCTTTGCTTTTGCTTTATTAGTCAATTTCTTGGTTAAGTCATGCTATTGAAGCATAACAGATGAGACTGCAGATTGTAGGGCCATCTATGATTTGTTATTTCCATTTTCTCTTTTGAGCAAGATATAAACTACATCATAATTTTCTCAAGATCCTGTTCATGGAGGAAGCAAGGTCAGTTTTAGAATGCCAATTACAAGGTTTGTGAATTCATATTTCTATGGAGATCTAAGAGTGCGATCAAGATAAGATGGCTATGCAAGCATCAAATATCAATCTTAACTTTTTATCCACCTCTATCACACTCTAGCCCATCAGTAGTGTGTCATGGTTATTTATTGGCCAGCTTAGTTTGCTTTGGATCATATCTACATAGTTGTATAATTTCACATTTTATGGGATTCTTCAATTCAAGGACTAGGGATGATTTTTATGGAACTGATTGCAAACCATGTGAAAAACAGTTGAATAAAGAATATGTTCTGAAATTGTAGTTTTAGCTAGGGAGTTGTTTTGATAGGTCAGAATGTGGGTTTGTTTGGGATGGTTGAGATTTGGAAGGGTGGTTGTTTTATTTGAATAGCTATTTTTTCTACATCTTAGGTTTAATTGATTTTTTCCTAATTTAGTAATAGTTCTTTTTTACATCAATTAATGGTTTAATTGATTTTTTCAATAATCAATTTTGTCTGTGTACATTAGGTTATTTAGTTATCCTTAAAATTCTCCACTCTATAAAAAAAAATCCTTAGAATTATAGTGCAATATTGTCCATGCCTAGAATTTGATGATCCTTGAATAGGATGTAATACATTACCTTTAGTAAAATAACTATCTGCACTTCAAATATATCAAGGTTCAAGCTTTCTATCATGCCATAGATCTCTATGGTTGTGATTTACACTCTGTAATGCATGTACAATTAGATTTTATGTAACTGAGGGTATTGAATTAATCCACCTCTACTCTTGATGTCTGGATGAGATCTCCTATTTTCAGAGACAACATTTTTTTTATGAATGGTAGTACCAGTGTCTACCACAGTTTTTAAACTTTATGTTAGTTTGCGTATCAACATCAATTCTTTTATTTGCTTGAAATTCTTGCTGGATTTAAGGAAATAGATACACTTTACTTGCTTTAACGATACTTTTCTCTTGATTACCTAAAATATACAAATATGGTGTAAATTTGGCTGCATTAAATCAAAATCCGAGAATTAGAGCTGATTCTCAATTACAAGCAACAAAAAACAATATGTAGGCTTCTATTAGTCTTCTGATATTTTGTATTAATGTTGACTGGTATATTTCTTTTTAATGATATGAAAACTTGCTTTTGTTTCCTTGATTTCTTTTTAAACTCAACAAACTAATCATTGTTTCTATTTGAAGTATGGCTACTTCTATGCATAACTGACCTATTGTGCAGGAAGCAGCATTTAACAAAAAAGTATGTACTATTACAGGTACCGTATCAATCTGAACTAGCCACTCTACAATGTTTGGGTTGTGTAAAGGCTAAGATACCTGCTACAAAGAGTTATCACTGCTCACCAAAGAGTTAGATCTGATCTATTGAATTCTCTAACAATCCCCACTTTCTCAAAACTACCTTGCAAGCTCCTCCAATCTGTAGTTTCCCAATAC
>VDFB02182431.1:24364-39485 GCA_007258455.2 Sequoia sempervirens
TTTCAATAAAATAAGGTATCATGGAATGGACTGGTTTTTATTAAGGACCTAACTCCAACCTATGATGTGATCCATAATTCATTTTCTAATATTATGAGAGGTTCACGTTTGCAACTTGGGATACATATGAGAACTAGAATAACTTGATATGGGTTCATGGTTCCATTAATTCTCATAGAGAAACAATACTTATGTGTTCTTACCATTAGGCTCATTGCATTAATCTATTGAGTTGTGTACATACTTGTTAGGCAATTATAGAATGGTCAAGTTCTCAATTCTAATATTAATGAGAAAATTATTTTAATTATGAACTCTTCTATGCCTACTTTGTCTTCATTACCAAATATTTTGATGGTCTAAACTAGGGCCTATGGATGTTCCCTCATGTCATGTGATTGAACTAAAGTAGTGGGCAAGGGTTGGTTAGCTAGATTATCTCTTTAAAATGCCTTGCAAGGAGCCTCAAGGTTATTATTTTTTCATTATCAATTGAGAAGGTATGCTTATGATCCTCAACACTTATAGGAACTTTTCCATTAGTGGGTTCCATGAAGTGTACAACTCGGTAATTACTATTAGAGGATTATAAGAGTAACTCAATAATTTCAAACAAGTATATGACTCACTTGAGGACATGTCTCTTGCTAGCACTAGTGGGGTATAACCTATTGTTCTTAAAAAATATTGTTCTTAAAAATTCCTCCTTAGGATTTGTGAAAATATTGGGATTCCTCTCCAAAATAGTATTATTTATATTAATTATGTTTATCTAAATTTATTTTTGGCATAACCTTACTCATGAGGGAATGTTAAAGAATTTTTTATTTGATGTATTGGTGTAGACCCACTAGCTTCAATACCTTCATCCTCTTATGCGTCCATGAACATATCTATCTCTAGAGTTTCCTGAATTGTACAAATTTCAAAGGGTAACCAAAATGGTTCATCAATTTCTAGATTCCATATTTTTGAGTTTCTCTTTGTTAAAATGATTGATCCTTTTTTAGAATAATCCCCCTTCTTGAAATTTTCAATCTCTTATTCTTCAACAAGCTTTTTGGCAATAGAGGATTCTTGATTTAACATTTGTTCCACTTTCTATATCTAAATTATTTAAAGTGTTGCTTCTAGGATGATTATTTTATTGGTTCCCAACTCATAGTTAATTAGTATTCCTACCTTATTCTTGATCTTATCCACTTTGACCATTTTAAAAAAAATTGGATCCCCATTTGCAGCATAGATCTTACATAGGTGTAGGAAGCAAATTTATTCAAATAGCTTGGAATGAATTACCTCATCTTATGGATCTAAGGTGCCGACAATAGGTTGTACCCAATATCCTTGTTAATCATGTAGAAGGTTGTGGACACTACATTGGGAATAAAAGAAATTGGAAGTGTAATATTACCAATTGGTTTTTACTTGAGGTTTTTATAACCTCTCAAAGTATTAGGCTACATGCCATAAAGTTAGTATATCCATACCCAACTCTCACGAGGATGGAGAATGGATTTATGTTCATCACAAGCCCATCATTGAGAAGTATTAATTTTATGCAAGTAATTTAAATCCACACCAAATTTGGATCACCCCATCTTTTTAGCTCCTCGTCTATGGGAATTTGTCTTACATTGAAGAAAAATCTAGGGTTGTGTAATTCCACATTAGGTGGACTCATGTTGAGAGCCGCTTGATTTATCTATTCCTATAAAGGTGGGTTATATGTTTTAAATATTTGAGCTCTATTGCCTCCAAGAAAGTTGCTTGATGGGAGGAAGGGTTCTTGGAGAAATTGATGAATGAAATTTCAATAATTTTTTTCTTGAGGTCCTCAACCAAGTCATTTGGACTAATAGGGACCAATGTAAGATGGACTACCAAAACTATGTGTCCCAAATTTTTGGTTTAAAATACCGTAGAATATTATTGATTATCCCCATATAGAACCAATTCAATCAAATCTAGCATTTTGTTTTCCCTTTGATACCAAATTGACTTGGGCCTTTTGAATCTTTAGAAGGTATCATGTTATATACTTTTTTGGTACTTTATTGGATTTGTTTCCCCTTGATTATCTGGGAGAGGATATCGATAGATCCTTCTATTTATGTTTTGGGGACTAACCAACCCCTTAAGGTTATGGTTTGGGTTTTTTCATGGGAGGAGGAACATGTCCACAAACACATGTTTTTATCTACAAGATTTTGAGATGAAGCATTGGTACTCCCAACATGATTTGGTTTCATTCCCCCTTATTTTGTGAAATGCACAATACTTATTTAGATAGTACTCTCAAGTTCTTTGATAAGGTTCATAGTGACTTTTATAAGGTTACTCATTTGATCATGGGGTCAAGGATTTTCTTGCTTAAAGTGCCTTGTGTTGGGACAAGGAATTTCAAAGAATGCAAATAAAACTAAATCTAACTTAATCTACACTAATCTAAAATATAAACAAATTTTGTTAATATATGGAAGTAGTAATTTATGCTTTACTTTAAGCAAGGATAAATAATAGAATATTACTAGCTAAATAAAAATAAATTTTCTAATTACTACTTAATTTATTTGTGAAAATAAATAAAATCTTCTCTAAAATATGGAATTAGTATTAATATTTTAAATCTCCTTTAAATAAAATTATGTTGGAGTGTGTTCTTATGATCTTTAGCCTCTATATCTTTCTCTACAATAATAGAGTGTTCCTTCTTGATGGTAGTAGGCTACAAGGTAAAGTAATTACTTGGATGATTAAGGGAACCTTCTATAGCTACTAATAAAAAAAATAAAATAGGGACAGGATTCTATATTAGAGAATGAGAAAGTTGTATGTGAGTATTGCTTGTGCAAGGATAGCCTAGTATTGTAAGGTGATTCATAGTCCATGTTTAGAGAGGGAAATAAATGAGATCTTTTAGAAAAGAGCTACCTACAAATACAAAAATAGATTATTGTACGATGTTAAAGGAAACGAGAGTATTTATAGGAATGAAAGCTTCACCATCAAGGGGGTGGTTGGGAGATTATTGGAGAGCTAATTGGGATTCAAGAGGGGAGGATAATTAGTTAGGGGAAGTAAAGGCTTAGTATAGATAGGAAACAAATCTCAATCAAGATGAAGATAATAGGAAACATTTTGAATTGAATCAATCTTACATCCTCTTAAAATAATAGCTTCACTCCTTCTATGGTCAAGGTTGCCCAGTTTTTTAGGATAGGTTTCTTAGTTCACCCAATTGATGCAATAAGGGTGGTTGAAACACACTAATCAATAGAAAATATCTTGTTATAAACAAAGAAATCTCCTTTACAAGATAATTCACTCTAACTATCTCAAAACAACACTACTAGACTTCTAGCCCTCAAATCTTGCCTTTGCTTAAAATCTTTCAGAGAAGGCTGACCAATGGCCTAAAAAACATCAATTTAGTCTTCCCACAAAACCTAAACAACAATGCCACAAGGTTTCAACTAACTTCCTTGCAACAACATAGAAAACCTATAAATTGCCCTATTTTATTTTGGATACTCAATTAGTCCACTTTCCCAAAGGAGGTCCCTCCTAATGACTTGCTTTCCACAAGAAATATTCAAATAGTCTAAATTCATGTGTCAAAACATAGGATTCCACAATGTTTTTGCTGATTCAAGGCTTATGCAATGCCAAACTAGAAAATCCTCCATTTACATGCAATACATAAGGGCTTTAATGAAAATCCTAACTCCAATACTTACCCAACCAAACCATTGCTTCAAACACCCCACATATAACCTACACACACTCAAAAAACCCTTGCATAAACCATTCTCTCAACATTTCTCCAAAACCCTCACTCAACAACTCAATTTCTCATGAAAATGACTTTTCCCAGCCCTAGGGCATCACTCCAAAGCCACCGAACCATTTGATTTTGACTCTAAACTTGTTAGAACACCTAAAATAACATATTTCATGCCATTCCTCTAAGTTAGATCAAACAAAAATAGGAGGAATGGCTTTTACATTAATTAAAACTCAAACTTAGACCTTGCTAGTTTGTCATAGGCAGTCCCAAGAAAAATGGAGGTTTATTTCACAAAAACTAGCTGAGGACCCTCAAAATAGATGGAAATGAAAGTTAATACATATCACCACAAATTACCACAAGTTCCATATCATAAGGTTCCTATACAAGACTTTACACAACAATAAAAAGTTACAAACACAGTGAAATTTACTTTTCAATGTTGGTTTCTAATTTGAAATTCTTCACAAAATGATTAACAACCTCTATTCGACCCAAGAAGAGGTGTCTTATACATTTTAAAAGCCAAAACTACCTCTTAACAGACCATAATTGGATTTTTGCCTTCTAAGACCCTTCAACTTCCAAATATTTGCAAAATGACAACTTTTGGTTGACAACATTACATTTTGTGTGCAACTTTTGACATATTGATGTAAATGACTCCAAACCTAAACTAGTGGCCTCATGATGGCCGTATTACATCACCTTGACCCTTACATTACAACTTTACATACATTTTCACATTTAGGCCATTCAAGGCTTCATTACACCAAATTGACATGTTAACATGACATTGCAACTTCATATCCTACCAACCTAGATTGACTCAAAACACTTCCTAATAGTCCTTGAGACCTTATTACAACATTCTTCATGGATACCAAATTAAAATTTATCACTTGACCACCTAGTGGTCCTGATTGTCCTTGGTACTTCTACACCATAGACCTGACCATGGAAGCTTTCCAAGTCTCTTGAAAGTCTCCAACACCTTGACCTGCAACTATTTCTTGATCTCCAACACTATAATGATGCTCCTTGTGCCTACAACTTCTCCCTCTTTCCTTCATCTTCACCTTACACTCAGCTTTGTCCTTGCAAAACAGTGCTCCTCTTGACTGGTCACTTTGAATTTGCACCTTCATACTATGTCCTATCATCCATGGCTGGATCCAACTACTCCTAACTTGTTCCCTAGTTTCATTCACTTCCAAACAGTCCACACTTTGTCCTTCTTTTATTTTCATCCTTGGCTTGACCTCCATCAACATGATCATCAAAACAACGAAGTGATAAAGAACTTCCTTCCTTCTTTGTCTCTTAACCATCCTCTTTACCATCAATTTTAGGTTCTTCAATCTAGGAACCACTATCATGGTAGTATATGTCTACCTCTCACCCACCTTTCTCACCCAATGACAACTCTCTACCCTTACCTCAACAATATGGCCTTGCTCCACTTTATTTGGATACTTCACACACCCTTTTCCTTTAGCCTTTTCTAGGCTCATCATTGTCAACTCAGCATCCTTGGTCCCCTCTACCATGGAGACCTTCCTCAAACTCTATACTTCCACATCTTCACCTCTTGGGGTGACTATAACCTTTCTCTTTTCCACCTCTGCAACCTTTGTCATTTTCCCTTGCCAATTACCTTGGCTCTCTACAACCTCTACTTGCATGACTTGCATTAGACTTTCAACCCTTATGATATTTGCATTCTCTGACTTCTTGTCCTATAGTGGACTTTCTATCTTCACCACTATGTTTTCAGAATCATTCACCACTTGTCCCATCAATGGACAATGTGCAATGCTCCCCATGCTCTCCATCTGCTTTTCTACAGCCTCTCTTGCAATGAGACTTGTTATCTTCATGCTCTCTTCTTTTTCTAACTTAGACATCTATGTCTTGGCAGCGTTTGACTTCCCAAGGCTTTCATTCACCTTCAAGGGACACACTACTGCCCCCACCATGATCTCTTCACCTTTCTCCATCCATCCACTTTCTCTTAATTTTTCTTTCTTTCTCTCTTCCTTTGAGACCTCTTTATCATTTGGTCTTCCATCTTCTTTGTCATCAGTCTACTACTTTCCACCTTCTTGTCCTTTCATTGGACAATCCATTTCTTCCACCATGACCTTACTAGGCCATTCTTGCCTCTTCTTTGTCCTGTCTCCACTTGTCTTGCCTTCTCCTTTCATTAGGGTCTTTGCCCCAAGGTTCTTCACCTCACAATTATTTTCCCAGGTTTGCATACCTTTGTTATGATAGTATTAGACTGTCCTACACCTATTCCTACCTTTTCTTGACTAAAATCAGTCATTTTCTTGTCTCAATCTGCTTTGCAAACATGTCTAGATCCTTCATAAAGGATTCCCTTTCTCTTATCACTAATTCTTCATCCTTTTTGTTTTCCCATTTGTCTACTTTTTCTATCTCCAGGCCTTCTTCTTTGTTGGTGGCTAAACCTTCACTATTCTTGTCTTCCTCATGCTTGAGGAACTCCCTCCTTCCCATCATCACCATCCTTGTCATTTTTTCTTGTTCTCTCTCATCTCCCTGCAATGGGGTTAGCTTGAACTTGATTCCATCCTTTTCAATGTCATAAACATTATTCCTACCATCATGTAAGGGATACCTATCAAACTGCCACTCTCTTCCTAGTAACAAATGACAATAACTCATTGGAAAAACATCACAAAGGATGATATCCTTGTAGGATCCAATATGAAACTCAACTAGGGCTTGTTCATTCACCACAATTGACTTATCACTATTCAACCAAAATGCTTTATATGGCCTTTCATGTGGGACTCTTTCTAATTTCAAATTGTCTACCATTTCAACTGATATAATGTTATCAAGAGTACCTGAATCTAGCACCACATTACATACATTGTTCTTATATTTGCAACTTGTCCTGAATATGGCCTTTCTTTGTGTCATCTCCTTCATCTTGGCATATCTCTCTTTGAGTTCTTTAATCTCTTTTGTCATATTGTCTTCTAGATGCATAGTGTCTTTTCAACTTCTCACTTGCCTTTCAAACCTACAAAATCCAATCAAGATATCTACTCCCTATAGCTCTGATACCACTTTGATGCAATAAGGGTGGTTGAAATGCACTATACAACACAAAATATCTTGTTATAAACAAAGAAATCTCCTTTACAAGACAATTCACTCTAACTGTCACAAAACAACACTACTAGGCTTCTAGCCCTCAAATCTTGCCTTTGCTTAAAATATTTTAGAAAAGCTCATCCAATGGCCTAACAAACATCAATTTAGTCTTCCCATAGAACCTAAACAACAATCCCACAAGGTTTCAACTGACTTCCTTGCAACAACATAGAAAACCTATAGACTGCCCTATTTTTTTTTTGGATACTCAATTAGTCCACTTTCCCAAAGGAGGTCCCTCCTAATGACTTTCTTTCCACAAAAAATCTTCAAAAAGTCTAATTTCATGTTTCAAAATACAATATTCCATAATTTTTTTGTTGATTCAAGGCTTTGATAATGCCAAACTAGAAAACCCTCCATTTACATGCAATACACAAGGGTTTTAATGAAAATCCTAACTCTAGTGCTTACCCAACCAAACCATTGCTTCAAACACCCCACATATAACCTACACACACTTAAAAAACCCTTACATAGACCATTCTCTCAATATTTCCCCAAAACCATCACTCAACAACTCCATTTCTCATGAAATGACTCTGCCCAGCCCTAGGGCATCACTCCAAAGCCACTGAACCATTTGATTTTGACTCCAAACTTGTTAGAAAACCTAAAATAACATATTACATGACATTCCTCTGAGTTACATCAAACAACAGTAGGAGGAATGGCTTTTACATTAATCAAAACTCAAACTCAAACCTTGTTGGCCTGTCACAGGCAGTCCCAAGATAAATGGAATTTTCTTTCACAAAAACTAGCTGAGGACCCTCAAAATAGATGGAAATGAAAGTTAAGACATATCACCACAAATTACCACAAGTTCTAGATCATAAGGTTCCTTTACATGACCGTACACAATAAGAAAAAAGTGACAAACACAATGAAATCTGCTTTTCAACGTTGGTTTCTAATTTGGAATTCTTCACAAAATGATTAAAAACCTCTGTTCAGCCTAAGAAAAGGTCTCTTATACATTTTCAAAGAAAAAACTACCTCTCAACTGACCAAAACTGATTTTTACCTTCTAAGACCCTTCAACTTCCAAATATTTGCAAAATGACAACTTTTGGTTGACAACATTACATTTTGTGTGCAACTTTTGACATATTGGTGTAAATGACTCCAAACCTAAACTAGTGGCCTGATGATGCTTGCATTACATCACCTTGACCCTTACATTACAACTGTACATACATTTTCACATTTAGGTCATTCAAGGCTTCATTACACCAAATTGACAACATGCTAACATGACATTGCAACTTCATATCCTACCAACCTAGATTGACTCAAAACACTTCCTAATAGTCCTTGAGACCTTATTACAACATTCTTCATGGATTCCAAATCAAAATTTATCACTTGACCACCTAGTAGTCCTGATTGTCCTTGGTGCTCATGCACCACTAATCTATTAGGAAATCTTATAGTTGAAGGAAAAAAAGGTTTTCAAAGGTTCATGAATACTCAAAATTCATCATAAGGATTAAAATAGAGAGACAAGATGCCAATAAGGATAAGGGAACTACAATAAATCCATAAAGTGATAGAGACTAAGTCCATTTCATTCCTTATGGGTCATGAGATAGAATACCAAGTCATCATTGGATCACCATGTTGGCTCATATGATTTTGGGAATTTATAATGTCTTTAAAGAATAATGTTGGCCACTTTGAGATTTGAACATGTCTCAATATTATAGCTAGACCTTAAATATATATTAGCACTTAAAAAGGAGTAATAAATATTTTATAGAAACCAATTCTTTGATAAATTTTAGCACTATTTAGAAAATCAATATACATGTATTTTTGGTGTGCTCTAATTAAACATCATCAATTTCAATGGTCAAATAATTAATAGTTACTTTTTACCTCATCCATAATAAAAAGTGGTAAATAGATATCCTATTTTTCTAATTATAACTTAAACGAGTCTTGTATGCATTATTTTAAAATATTTACAAATGGTGATCACTTCATTAGCAACCATTGCACCACTACCACTATAACATCTTCTCTAGATTTGAAAATGGGAAATTTTGAAAGCACTCTACTAACTTCATATCATTAACTCATTTTAATTATGTGGGCATCACTATTAAAGGTACTTTCATGAACATGAACAAATCCTTAGCCATGCAACTTACCATGAATTACATAGATGAATTGATTTAAATAGTATAGACTCATAGGCCTCTCTAGTTGAAAACAATGCCAAATTTGTGAAAGAGAATTTTAACTTTATTGAGTATGAGATTTTAATTTCATAGAGTATGGGGTTGAGCTCCATGCACAATAACAACCTCAAGATATAAATTATTAGGAAATACTACATAATATCCAAAAAATTAAATCCATTTCCTACATAACCCCATGAGAGAAAGACATGCATGCAAGCTTATAGAATAACCAAATGCATAGATCAAATAGACAAGCCACAAGATAACACAATATATACCTTATATTTAACTCTCAAGAGGTAAAAACCCAACCTCCAAAAGCACACATATTTTGTTTATTATTCAACAAATAAACGATTAATACACTTTCAGTGTTACAATGAATACTTTTGAAACATCAAGCCTCTCTAATGCATCCTCCATGTGTTCAAGCATGAATCCACACATCACATCACATGCTTCACATATGTACTCCTCAAAAAAACTCAATACTATGATAGTTCACTCACCCATCCAGCCTTAACCACTAAACGTGTGCTTGATTTTATAGGCTCAAGATCACACAAATAAAACCAAGTGGTAAGATAAAATCACGTGTCTCAAAACCAGGAGTACACAAAACTATTGACCATAATTTTACTTTTTGATATAAACATTAAATACTTTTCCCCAATTATTCTATGTCTCCCACACATAAAATAACTAACCCAATGTTACATACAACTTTACAAGTGGCACCAAATAATTAACTAGTGTGGATAATCACATATCTTACATGTATCACAAATAAATAATTATTTAATTATAACATTATAATAAATAAATTTATATAATGGTGTACAACACCAAATCCTAACATTCTTCCACTTGTTGTATACATTGCATAAGGGCCAATCAATGAAATGCATCATGGTATACATATATAAAACCACATGAATCTCCAACATGCTCTCATGCTCCATCAAGTTAATTGGAATAAAATCAAAGTTATCATCATCTCAAGAAAGAAATCCTCTCATCCTCCAACATGCAACCTATAAAGAAAAAGAACAAGCCAAGGTGAAGATGCACAAATCCAAGAACACAAGCATAAAATCGAAGTGATAACAAAGGCTACAAAATATTGTCATAGGTAATAACCCATATGATCGAAAATAACATCGATAACATATGCTCATATATTGAACCATATGTACCTCCTAGGTATCAACAACATCAGTAAACTCATGCCAACAATATATCCAGCCCACAAACTATAATCACAAGCTCCTTGTATAAAGCATGTCAACAAATAATATCAAGTTTGAATGTAGTGACCCTCCAGGTGTTGCACTTTGTTTTAGTTTTTTTATGTTCGTTTGATAGTTGCTTTAGCTATTTTGATACTATGTTACTTTATTTCAGTTATGACACTGATACTATGTTGGTTTTATATTGTGTTGATGATACATTAGATACATTGATGATCATTTGATTATGTTGTGTGGCAACATTATGATGAACATTATGTGTGTTATGGTTTTATGATGTTTCAGAGCATTAGTGTGTTTATGATGATGTATCTAATGTTTTTTATGATGTAGTACTGTGCACATTAGTTTTGGTGAAGGAGATAGTGTAGCATTACTCACTAGTGAGTACCCTACTACACTGCGACTCTCTTTCATTGTGTGATTGTTGGTTCATGTAGATATATTTGATAGTGTTGTTGGGTTTGAGCGTGCTCATGAATAGGGTTGACAAAAGTGTTATTATCTTCATCTATCTTGTATACACTCTTGAAGTGTATGAGTGAACTCATTGTAATGTTATTATGTTGTTATGAGATTTGTTATAATCTCATTTGATGTAAGTTGGCTACGTTATGATTATGTGATTGGATCATTCATTATTGATTTTCTTTATCCTTATGCTTTATGTCTTCTAGTTAGTGATGTGATGTCTGTCTTGTGAATGTTTAAGTAACGTTGTCATGGAACCCTAAGTTTGTATGTGTGTATGTTTCATTTGTACTCTTGTTGTAATCGAATGTCTTTTAAAAAACATTATTCGGTTATCTTGTTACTTTATTTGTTGTTCTCTAGGTTTTCTTGGTGGGGCATTACAGATTGGTATCAGAGCACAAGGTTTTAACACTAGGTACTCTGGATATTTGTGAGCCCATTAGGTTTTCCTAGATGCTAGAATTTGTAATTTGTGTCTTGTTACTGAGACTTGCCTCTGGTTTTGTGTAGGATGTCGAGGTAGGAGTTGTGGTCGAGGATGAGGTGGTGGTCATGGGGCTAACTGCTAGGACTCTCCTTCTCATACTTCTCATGAGAGTGAGCATGCATAACAACAGGGTCCTCAATTAGATCCAGCGAGTGGGGATTTGAATCTAGTACAACCAGAGATAGAGGGAGCATAGTTGCATCCCTTGTTGGAGGTTCTCGCTTGACTTGGTCCTAGACAAGAGGCTGAACAGGAAGTGGCTAGAGAACGAGACAGATCACCTAGGAGAGTTGTTGAGACTATGGAGTAGGATGTCATTGCTGCAGGGCATATGAGAGACCTATTGATGGCATGCCCTCCTACATTCGATGATACTAGTGGTGGTCTAGAGGAAGAAACTCGGTTGATAGACTTAGGATGGTGTTTTTCTATGCATCCATATGGTATCAACACTAGAGCTAGATGTGACATTATGCATCTTAGAGGTTTTTCCTCTACATGGTGGTGATTGGAGGAGCAAAAGCTTCATCTAGAGATTGGTTGTCTCATGGGACATGCTTTTTGGAGAGATTCAAAGCGCATTTCCTATTAGAGCATTGGAGATAGTGATGTGTAGATGAGTTCCATGATCTACGTCAGATGGCTATGTCAGTAGAGTAGTTTGAGTGTAGGTTCTACAAGCTCAAACAATACTCCAGAATTGTGGACAACGAGGCTATGTTGGTACAACACTTCATCAAGGGCTTGAATGCCCGTATCAACGGAGTCCAAGTCTTCGAGCCGAAGACTATGGAGGTAGCCGTGGAGAAGGCACATCTTGTGGAGGATAATTTGACTATGGCTTTGGGTGGACAGTAGCAACAACATTACCCACTGAGGAGTAAGAATTCTCAAGCTCAACATGGTAATAGTTCTCAATTTGTGATTAGTGGAGGTAGTTTTCCAAATTCTAGTGCACCTCCAAGTGATAGAGGGTTCAGTAGGGGTACATGATGTTTCGCTTGTGGTCAGCAGGGTCATATTGTTTGATAGTGTCCTCAGAAGGGCACTTATGGATTCAGTTAGGGACTGACGGCTTTAGAGCTGATAGTTGGTGATGTTGGTAGATCACACAGGGTGTTTTCCATGGTGGATAACCACCAGGCTAAGCACCAAGGTGTGGTTGGAGAGACTTTTGGTGGAGGAAAAGCATCATTCTTTGGAAACCGTGCACATCCTACAATGTCAGGAGTTGACCCTTAGGGTTTGAGATGTTGATTAGGTGAGGGTCCAGTGGGATCCTAGTGATGAGGCATTAGTGGGATGTGACATGCATGAGAGAGATTTATCCATATCTATTTGCAGGCTTTCAAGAGTAAGCCTTATCCTATGGGGGAGGATGTAGTGACCCTCCAAGTGTTGCACTTTTTTTTAGTTTGTTTCTATTTGGTTGATAGTTGATCTAGCTATTTTGATACTATGTTACTTTATTTCAGTTATGACACTAATACTATGTTGGTTTTATACTGTGTTGATGATACATTAGATACATTGATGATCATTTGATTATGTTGTGTGGTGACATTATGATGAACATTATGTGTGTTATGGTCTTATGTTGTTTCAGAGCATTAGTTTGGTTATGATGATGTATCTAATGTTGTTTATGATGTATTATTGTGCACACTAATTTTGGTGAAGGAGAAAATGTAGCATTAATCACTCGTGAGTACCCTACTACACTGCGACTCTCTTTCATGGTGTTATTGTTGGTTCATGTAGATATATTTGACAGTGTCGTTTGATGCAATTTGTAGGTACTAGGCATTGAATCCACCTATTTTTTCAGCTTTGAGCATGCTCATGAACAAGGTTGACAAAAGTGTTATGATCTTCATTTATATTGTATACACTCTTGAAGTGTATGAGTGAACTTATTGTAATGTTATTATGTTGTTATGAGATTTTCTATAATCTCATTTGATGTAACTTGGCTACATTATGATTATGTGATTGGATCATTCATTATTGATTTGATTTATACTTATTCTTTATGTCTTATGGTTAGTGATGTGATGTTTTACTTGTGAATGTTTAAGTAATGTTATCATGAAAACCCGAGTTTGTATGTGTATATATTTCATTTGTACTCTTGTTGTAATCGAATGTCTTTTAAAAAAAATTATTTGGTTATCTTGTTACTTTATGTGTTGTTCTCTGGGTTTGCTTGGCGGGGCGTTACATTGAAATTAAATCATATCATAAATTCTATCAATCAACACTTAAATTAGTCATCATTAGAGCTTACGGTATTGCGGGGAACAGTCACTACCTGCCACCCCGCAATAGTTGTTTCATGAGGATTGCAGTATAACGGTAGCTGGTGGGTTGGTGGTAAAGGTTCAATCTTCTTCACCACAGTCCTATGTCGATCTTCATCAGCTTGTGCAGGTGTGTAGGGCCATACCACCACCCTTGCAACGGTCCATGAAATGGCTAGCAATAGAGTGGGGCTTACCCGCCACCCCGCGAACAATGATTGGAGAGGTTGGTGAGTGTGTAGGTCATCCCGCCATCCCACGATGGTCTAAGAGATAGCTTGTGGTAGTGCATGGAAATGTTAGGATCCCGCAATCTCATGGTGACTTGTAATGTAGCATGTGGTATAGTAGTGAACTCGCTATCCCACAAAGGTGATTCTAAGTGGTTGCAATGTTGCAGTGGTCGAACATAATGGTAGAAGCAAACCGCAGTCCCGTGGCTAGTCATCAACGGATTTATGGTATTGCGGTTAAGACTGGGAACGACAGGTAAAGATGGTTAAGTTTGTTTATGACTGTTCAGTTGGTGTGAAAGTTAGAGTGATAGTTTTTCCTGTAATGCTTGAAGAGTACATATGTAATGTCATAGTGCATTGGATCAATGAGAGGAGATATTGAATTAAGAGGGGTTATGCTATCAGATTCTCTCTAGATGGAATAGGATGTAAATCTCCATGTAAAGGCTTAGAGACTGCTATTGTATTGTAACTATGTATTTGGTTGTTGAATAATACAATGGATCTATGCTTTTGGAGGGTTGGGTTGTTTACCCAAAAGGGTTTTCCCCATGTAAATATTTTTGTTCATGTCTTTTGTTCCATCTTTCATGTTTAATGATTCCACTTATTGAATCTGTTTAATTTGCTTGTTGTTGAAACTGGTTGATCTTGAAAGATCTTAAATTACATGAACTTTCCTCCACTTTATGGCATAGTAATAAATGTTTTTGAGGCTTTTTGAGGAAATGAATGTTACTGAAGACACTTACTAATCTCAGATGCTCTTTCTAAGATGTACCAAATTTCCCTTCACCAAGGAGGTTAATTGAGCTTGGCAGGGATTTAGTTAGGTCCATTTCAATACATGCTCTAGGGTGAGAACGCAGGCTTTCCCATTTATCTAAATGTTGTTTACACCAAATAACCTTGCCTAGTTGTATTGCAATATCTTGTAGGAAGGGACAAAATCCAAGATTAAAGAAGGGAAATTTGACCAACATGGGATATATAGATTCGGTTATACCTTCTGGGTGGAATTCAAGGTCTCAAGCTTGCATGCTATATGTTTGGCCATAAATAATCTAGGATATGTATTGCAAGACCATACAAGCATGTTCAGGGTCTAAAAATTACAAGCTACATAACCCTTTCCTAGCCCCCTAAAAAGAATAAAATAATAGTTTTTTCTTAGCATTATGAAATGACATTGATGATTTCATTAGG
>VDFB02182432.1:0-21244 GCA_007258455.2 Sequoia sempervirens
AAGATAATAGAATAGAAGAAAATACAGTAGATTATAATTTTTTACAAATATGAGACTATGATGCGTGTTTAAAACTATGGAGATATCAATGAGAATAATTTGATGTGGTGGCGTATTTTTTGGTATTAGTTGTTTGTTGATTTAATTGAAAGTATTACTGAAGTTGTCTCCAAGGTTGATTTTTTCTAGTTATTTAAATTGATATAACAAGTTTATATTCAGTTTATCAGTGCACATTTGATGTATCTGTATGGTTGAATAATTGGTTCTTTCAAGAAAAGATTAAATCCTTTTAGTTGATCATAGTAGTTAGGGAATCTCATTTGGATTATTAAGAAGAACTTGGTAATCATATTCTTGCATGTTTATACAAGTTATAAACTCAAATATATGCCGAACAATTAGAGTACTTTCTAGAAAGAAGTTACTCATTTTAGATTTCTTTTGACTTTGCATACCCAAATAAGGCACTAGTCTCCACATTTTCATTATTTTAGTTTCACTCCTTATTCATATCTGTTAAGCTGAATTGATTAGGTTTTAGTTTTGATATTGCTATACAATCCATACCAAATCAAATTTTATCCACTCCCATTTTCCATTGTGGGTAAAATACTTAAAATAATTTAAAAGAAATAGACATAAGTCAAGTCTTCCTCATTCATATAGGTATACCCACCTAGGTCTAGCAGCACTTGAAGAGAAGAAGATTTAAACCATTTTGACGTTGTCTATTACCTTGAAACGTATCAAGAGATTGGCAACCTCTTGAGGTATTTTACCTGCATTTTAGAGAGCTAACAGGGGCCTACTTGATTCCTGTGGTCTAAAAGAAAAGTTCTAGGATCTATCAGTGGTGAGAGACCCAAAGCTATCCTAAAGGTGGATCTACTAAATACTGAAACATGCTTGCCTCTATTCTTTCTATTTTTACTTATTTTTCTTTGGGTTATAGAAATAAAGGTATTTATTTATTTTAATTGGATATTAGTTGTTCCAATTACAAAAAGGTGGGAACCATGTTTGTCCCTTGTGGAAGAGAATTTAGAATAAATTTAGCTAGCCTAAATGTAATAGGTCCATATGGCATCTATTCCAAAATAAATGTTTGACATGGGAGAATATAAGAAAACAAGGATTTCAAGGGCCATATATGTGTGTTCTTTGTGGGTGTGTGTAGGATCATCATAGAGAAAATAGGCTCTTAAGTGGTGATAAAATTTAGAAAAATCATAGTTAGGTAATTTGATGTAAAAAATTGAATAAGTTATCTATATTAGTTCAAAAATATGTAAGAATATAATTTGTAGAAATTTTAATGTAGATTCTAAACTACTAGGTTTATTAAAAAAATCTATTTGGTGAAAATTTGAAATTTCAATACAGTAGCACTTAAATTTTAGGAAAAAAATAAGAAGTAGGTGTCTATCTGACCACCCTAGCCACAATAAAATGATAATATTTTTTTATAATATTTTGGATATAAGCAGATGACTCATCTCTCGATGTGGTGCATATCTTTTTGTAATTTTGTTCCAAGTAAATAATTAATTATGATTTTTTTATTACAAATTTTAAAAAATATAAAAACTTGTATGTTTGAGCACCTTAACTCTGTCAAAAATTTATTAAATTCAATGTTTTTTTAATCCTATAGTATGTGAAGCATAGAATGTGACACATATTTTGGATTCAAAAAATGTGATACCGTTTGAAAGCTATACATGTTTTACAATTAGCCTATCAATCAGGACTTTAGTTGTAATTCAAATATAAAATGAATAATAATTATTTATTAAATTCAAAGTAAAGCATAATTTATATTGGTGGAACGATGAGAATCTCCTTAAAAAACTCTTTTCATTTCATCGATTTTAGGTAAAAAAAAAGTCGTCAGCCACATATCCTACACATACCGATCATATCGCCACTTTTTGGCCCATCATGATCCTGCACATACCCTTGTCCTAAATATGAAGAATAAACTAATCATATTTTTTCTAGGGCCCCTTCCCCACTATGTTTTGGAGCTTGTGGTGGAATATTTTGAAGAGATTAGGAATGCTTGCTTCCTCACTATCAATGTTATGAAATAATATGGGTCATCCTTCTATTTATTCTATCTAGGTTGTGACTACATATGATATAAGAAATTCCTTTATTTTATGGGTAATTGGTTATAGAAAAACCATGATACTTTTCAAGGGGGTGATAATAATGTTTGGAAAGTATAGAATAAATTAGAAGTATGATCAAAGAGGCTATTAAATCCTAGTTCATTATTCAAGCACCTTTGTCCCTTTTGGATAGCTGAATGATTAACTTTTTGGAGCTTATTCCACTTGGTTATGCTCTTAGTCGGCAATATCATGGTGCCTCTCAATCTCAAAAATTAGATAGGTCTAAAAAATGACCTCCTTCCCCTCATAGTTGGCTAAATATTAATAGTGATGGCTCAACTCATGGAAATCCTAGTCTTGTTGGGATTGGAGGAATTGGTCAAGATTACAAGGGTTATGTTCAATTATTATTTTCTACACATAGGTGCACATGGGATCTAATGATTTGATGGAGGCTTTGGATAGCCTTAAGGTTGTGGGAAAGTAAAGTGCTATTGAATTGATGATAGTTGTGTGGAATATGGACTCTATGATTTTGGTAAATATCTTTTTAATAAATAGAATCTAGAAGATGCCTCTTAGAAACTTGCTCAAGTTGGTAGATAAATACTTTTAGTCTCCTCAAGTTTTCAAATGATATATTTTCTTATTTCTTGGGAATGGAACAAAGTTTTTAACTATTTAGCTAAACTGGCAGGGCATTGCTAATTAAAACATTATGGATTATATTTTATTGGAGTTAGTTAAGACCTATTAGGTGTTCTATTTTAGTTAGGATGACTAGTTAGATTAGTAGTAGGTTGTTGGATAGGAGGAAATGTGGTATAATTGGTTCTTTCTTCTCATCCAATTCATAATATAGGTATCCTAAGTATATTCCTAGTATTTGGTTTATGTGGTTAGCTACTCCCATTTGAAAATCAACTAGAGATGTATGCAATTAGTTTTCTTGATCAATAATTTTTTTACCCCCTTTTAAAAAAAAAAGTTTAGTTATGACACTATTGCAATTTAATCCACACATTTCATTTAACCTAATCTAAATTATTTTAAAATTTACACAATAAAGAAACATAGTATTTTATTATCTAATGAGTCTTAGAGATTTTATAAGAGTTCAAATATTAAAAAATAGTTATGCTCCAATTTATTGAAATCCCTATTTTCTTGAAAATTGATGTGTAACTCAATTCATATTATTTCTATTTTTCTCACAAAATAATCTAATCTATTTTGATTAGAAATTGTAATGTTATTAATTCTAAAAATAGAAAATCTAACCTATGAGAAATGATTGAAAGGTAAAAAAAAAAAAAATCTAAATAGGGTGAATTAAGATTCATTCCTTATTTATTATTATACATTTATTGTTATTTGAGATATGTTCATGCACAAGAAAACCAAGATCCAAAGTAAGCTTCATATGCTACCTATATGTTTTAATTTTAATTTTGATATGATAAATTTATCATTCAACAACCATAATCTTAATCCCAATGACCATGTATAGGAAGTGAAATTAAATATTATGACATTTTTTCCTTTTTGTTTGTTCTCAAATAACCTCAATTGGAAAAATACTTGGAGCTTAGTATTTAATGGATAATTCTCATGGGATGTATTGAAAAAGCTATTATTGATCATTACTAATTAATTAACTAATTTTTTGCACCTATTTAATAATATAATATAATATTAATTAATTAATTAATTATTGGAAGACATTAAACAAATGTTAGAAGGAATCAAGGCTTGATTCTAATATACAATATTCTTAAAGTTATGTATAATTTATCATTTATTTTAGTGATGAGTCTTTTCAAAAATAAAAAATAAAAAAAATTATGAGTAAATTTATAAAAACTATTATACCAATGAAGTAGAGGCCATGAACACTAACTTCTAGTAACTTCCTTCTTTTTAAATTGTAAGAAGTAAAATTCACCTAATTTAATCACTAATATGTAAGAACTATTTCTTAAAGGATTTCTACTCTCATTTATATATATATATATATATAACTATATAACTTTATTTGTTACAATGTTTAGGATTATAATTATTAGCATTGACATAATGTGTTTGTGAAAGGGTGGTATTATTATTGTGTTTAAATAAGTTCAAGATTCCATTAGGTCAACAAGCACTTGATTGTAATCCTATTGCACAAGTCACATTAATACCAAGATTTAATTATAAGGATTATAATTCCATATATACAAAGTTTGAAGATATTGATAATTAAAAATATATAATATATTTTATATTTATTCTTCCCTGAAATGTAGTCAAGAACAAAATATCATCGATCCAAAGTGGACTTAAAAAATTACCTATATTTATTAATATGTCAATTTAAGTATAAAAAATTTCTTATACAACAACCATAAGCTTAATTCTAGTAAACATGTTTCCAAAATTAACTTGAAATTTTGTTGTTTTATCTTTTCAGTATTTCCTCAATGGCCAAATACTTGACTCTACTATTTATGTTTCCATTTAGGACCCATTATATAAATGGGTGACTCTGTTTTCCTAAAACTGGTTTACCCAAATAAAATAGACTGTGTAGGAATAAATCTCTACTATTTCTGGTATCGTAAGCATTGACTTTAATGCAGAGAATTAAAGCCAATGAAAATGATTCTAAAAATGCAGAAATCATGGTGGTTATGTTACTTGAAGCAATTTGAGAACACGGCTGATTCCGTACAGCTGATGGACCACCCTAAACCTTTGAAGGTCGTCCGGAGGAAAATGAGGAGCCAGCAGACATTCAACTGAGCATTTTTTGGGTTGATATCGACAAGCCACGCACGCCATGGGTGCTATCTTTCCTCTTGCAATGCTCCAACACTCTCTTTCTTCGCTTTATTTACACACAACTCGAAGCAGCCACTTTTGACTTTGGGATGTAGTTACTGGACTCATAGCCAGATGGAATGCGCTTACTCGACTTTTTCTTTCTCTTTTCCAAATGGAGTTAGAACACTGCAGTGGCTTAGGGTTTCACACTGGTAGTCAAAAGATGAGAATATATGGATGTTATTCAACACATCAAACTCAGTCGTAGTTTTCGACGATACCCGTCGACAATCAACCTCCACAATTTCAAAGAGATGTTTTGAGATTCAATCCCTAAAAGGTTTTAAAGTGCTTCCACATGATGATTTTGATTTCCATGTGGCGGGTCTGGTTGAAACATTGGAACTTCTTAATTCTCGTGGCTACTTCGTTTCAGTAAACTACCAAACATACCAAACATCACTATCAGATTTGGGATTTCGGATTTTCCTAAGTATTTTCATTACCGACCTTTTTAAATATGAAGAATACTATTTTATAAATGATAAATTAGATATTTATTCATGAAAAATACTAATATAGATATTTTAATTGAGAGACAACAATTTGGAGTTATTTTTTACTTAAAAATTATCTCATTCTACTTTGGAACTATTTTATTAGCCAATAGGCTATTTGCGTGAACTTTGGTTTGAATTTTGGTTAGCCTCCCTGGTTTTTGAGTCTTCTAGCAGACATGAAAAAAGGTGGTGGAAGTCTTTGAACTTTGGTCAAAATTTTCGTCAACCTCTCGGTTATCCATCAACCTTCCCGTTTTCCAAGTCTTCCAGCGGTCGTGTAAAAGGTGGCGGAGGCAGTTGGCTCACGTTGGTAGTAGCTTGGCGGATTTCCCAACACGTGGATAGAGAAGGCCACCGAAAATAAATGCTGGTTTGTATCAACATTAATTGTTGTATGCTTTCCATGTACTGGTGATGGTTGTAATAACACCTTGTGTTTAATACCTCGGGAAACATAGCGAATGTCTACAAAATTTATGATAAGGCATTGTTGGGTCTCGTTTTGTTTCTATAATTTCTATCAGAGCCATGAGCGAGGAGTGTAAGCTTCTATGAGGGTGCAAGTTTGACGAAGCATTGTCCAGCTTCTGTGAAGGTGGGAAAAGGTTATTCTGTGAGGGTGCCTATTTTTTACAGGAAAGCTAGCGGGAAAAGACGTGTTTGAAGAAAGAGGGAAAAGGTGCATATTGTTTCATTTGTGGTTCACGGTTTGTGGCAGGCTATATTGTTTGATCTCCAATAAGGTACTATTGATTGTTTCAAATTTCGATAAGCTATTGTTGAGAAAAAACTATACAATTTGTAAAACTAAACATTGTTTCATTTATGGTTCACGTTTTGTGTCTATGGTTTTGCATGGGTTTATTACTGTGAATTTTTGTGGGTTTCTCTTTATGGCTTTTGTTTTCTAGCTATGTTTGCAATGGAATAAAATTGTTAATGTCATGCAGTTTTTTGCAGGATTTGAGAAACAAGGCAGTGTGGAGAAAGCTAGCGGGAAGAGGTGTGTTTGGAGCAAGTTGGAAGAGGTGCATATCGAAAAAACCCTATGTGATATTGTTTCATTTGTGGTTCGTGGTTTGTGGCAGGCTATATTGCTTTATTCCAGACAAGGTATTGTTGATTGTTTCAAATTTTGAAAAGTTGTTGTTGAGAAAAGAATATATTGTTTGTAAAAACAAATATTGTATGGTTTAGGGTTTAGAGTTTTGTGGCTATGGTTTTGCATGGGTTTGTAGCTATAAATTTTTGTGTTTTGTGGGTTTCTCCATCTTGGTTGGTGTTCAAACCAATATTGTTTGATTTTTGGCTTTCATTTTGTTGTTATGGTTGCAACAGAATAAAATAGTTTATGTTATACAATTTATTTTTGGTTCCATTGGGCATTGTTGATTATTGTTCTCTAGCTTAGGCTATATTGTTTCAATTTTTGATAAGGTTCTATTGAAAAAAGAGTATATTTTTCCATGGGTTTGTTACTGTGAATTTTTTGTGGGTTTCTCTTTATGACTTCCCTTTTGTGGCTATGTTTGCAATGGAATAAAATAGTTAATGTTATACAATCTATGTTTGATTCCATTAGGCATTGTTGATTATTCTACTCTAGCTTGGGTTATATTGTTTCATTTTTTATAAGGTGTTGTTGAAAAGGCTATATTGTTTCAATTTTTGATAAGTTCCTATTGAGAAGAGAGTATTTTTTTGCATGGGTTTGATACAGTGAATTTTTGACAAGGTAGTGTTGAAAAGGCTATATTGTTTTAATTCTCGATAAGTCTCTATTAAGAAAAGAGTATATTTTTCTAAATAGTTTATTCGCATTATTTTTTACAGGTTTCTCTTATGGCTTTCATTTTGTGGCTATGTTTGGAGATGGAATAAAATTGTTAACATTATGCATTTTTTGTCAATTGTTTTTTTCTAGCTTGGGCTCTATTGTCTCATTTTTTATAAGGTGTTATTGAAAAGGCTATATTGTTTCAATTTTCGATAAGGCGATGTTGAGAAAAGACTATATTGTTTGTCAAAAGCATTATTGTTTCATTTATGGTTGGAGTTTTGTGGCTATCATTTTGCATGGGTTTTGTGGCTATGGTTTGTGGCTTTCTCCATTTGGATCATTGTTGAAGCGAATATTTGTTTGATTTATAGCTTTGTTTGGTAGTTATGGATTTACCAACCAGATAAAATAGTTAATGTTTAATAGTTTATGGCTTCTATTTGAGGTGGTTATGGTTGCAATAGAAAAAAGGAAATTATATATTTTGCATGGGACATTACTATGAAATTTTGTAGGTTTCTTTTTTGGCATTTTTACGGCTATGTTTACGGCAAAGGCCAAAATTGTTTTTGATAAAGGAAAAAATAGGTTTTACAAGACTTTAAAACGGAAAGTTTACAACAAAATATGGGAAGGAAAAAGGCCAACCGAATTAAGCGGTACAGAAAGAAAAACCCTAAAAACAACGGCTGACCAAAAAAGCCCGATCAGTATGAGACCAAAAAACTAGCGACAACTAATCAGTCTTGAACTTTCGATCTACCGGCCTTATAGATCCATATCTGGACTCCTTCTTGAAAGCTTGAATCATATGTAGAAGTAGGGGTGCCTTCCTTTTCATATTGGATCTAGTTCTCTTCAAAATCCCAATATCCTCTTCCTGGTTTTTATCTTTCACCTCTTCCAAATCAACAACTAAGGACCCTTGTTGAGCTTTATCTAGTTTTTTAGTCATTAAGTTGAATTAATGTTGCCGTTAAAATAAAATTATTAACATTAGCAAATTTTTTATTATTTCACAAGCTTGGGTTATATTGTTTAATTTTCAATAAGGCACTCTTGAAAATGCTATATTGTTTCAATTTTCAATAAGGCGCTATTGAGAAAAGAGTATATTATTTGTTAGAAGAAATATTATTTCGTTTATGGTTGGGGTTTTGTGGCTATGGTTTTGTTGATTGTTGTTCTCTAGCTTGTGATATATTGTTTTATTTGCGATAAGGTTTTGGTCAAAAGGATATATTGTTCCATTTTTGATAAGGTGTTGTTGAGAAAATATTATATTTTTGCATCAGTTTGTTACTATGCATTTTAAGGTCGTTACGGGCCATTGAACCAAATATTGTTTGATTCATGCCTTGTGTTTTGTCCCTATGGTTGCAATGCAATAAAATAGTTAGCCTTATACAATTTACAGTTTATGTTGATTTCCATAAGGAATTGTTGATTGTTGTTGTCTAGCTTTAATATACTTAATGTTTTACAATTTATGTTGATTTTGATAAGGCATTGTTGATTGTTGTTGTCTAGGTTAGGCTACATTGTTTTCTTTTTCCATAAGGTGTTGTTGAAAAGGCTGTGTTGAGAAAAGACTATATTTTTGCATGCCTCCCTAACTATGATTTTTTGTGATTTGTCAGTTTTTGCATCTGGGTCGAGGTTCAACCCAAATTGCATTTTTGTGGATATGGTTGCAACACAATAAAATAGCTAACATTATACAGTTTATGTTGATTTCAATAGTGAATTGTTGATATTTTTTGTCTAGCTTTAAAATAGTTAGTGTTATATAGTTTATGTTGATTTCCATAGGGCATTGTTAATTGTCATTGTCTAGCTTAGGCTAGATATTGTCTCATTTTTGATAAGGTGTTGTTGAAAAGGCTATATCATCTCATTTTCAATAGGGTGTTGTTTAGAGAAGACTATATTTTTTTTTAAAAGCAATATTGTTTTGTTTATGATTCATGTTTGTGGCTATGGTTTTGTATGGGTTTGTTAGTGTGATTTTTTGTGTTTTGTGGGTTTTTGCATCTAGGTCACTGTTGAAACAAATATTGTTTGGTTAATGCCTTGTGTTTTGTGGGTATGGTTGCAACTGAATAAAAAGTTAATTTTATATAGTTTGTGTTGATTTACATATGGTATTGTTTATTGTTGTACTCTAGCTTAGGTTGCATTATTTCATTTTTAATAGGCTTCTGTTGAAAATGATAGATTGTTGTGTTTTCAATAAGTTGTTGTTGAGAAAATACTTTAGTTTTGCATGGGTTTGTTATAGTGCATTTTTTTGTGTTTTGTCAGTTTTACCATCTAGATCACTTTTGAAACCAATATTGTTTGATTAATGGTCTTCATTTTTTTATTATGGTTGCAACACAATAAAATAGTTAATGTTATATAGTTTATGTTGATTATTGTTGTCTATCTTGTTTTTCCAATAAGCTACTTGTCTGAACTTTGGTTAGAATTATGTTGATTGTTGTTGTCTATCTTATTAGCCTATAGGATATTTGTGTGAACTTTGGTTGGAATTCCCATTAGCCTTCCCAGTTTTTGAGCCTTCCTGTGGTAATGGAAAAGGTGGCAGATGTTCTTGAACTTTGGTCAAAATTTTCATTGTCCCCCTTGGTTATCCATCATCCTTCCCGATTTTTAGGCCTTTGTGACAACCGTGGAAAAAAGGGTGTAGAGGAGCTTGGCATGTAATGGGAACAGTCTGGAAGATTTTTCATTGTGCAGATAGAGAAGGCCAACGAAATTAAACGTTGGTTCACATCAACATTATTTGTTGTATGGTTTGCGTGTGTTGGCGATGGTTGTGATAACACTTGTTGTTTATTCATTTGTGGCTTCCATTTGGTGGTCATGATTGGAATGTTACCAAATATTCAATGATGTGCAATTCATGTTGTTTTCCATAAGGCATTGTCAAGTGTTCTTGTCTAGCTTTGGCTATATTGTTTCATTTTTGATAGAGTAGTCTTGGGAAAGTATTTGACTTCTTCCTTGAATAGCTTTATAAAAGGTTTTGAGCACATTGTATGTGGAAACCAGTGTTTCTTATTGTGTTTCATATAAATCTTATTATTGTAAGAATTCCTTTTTGAGGATGAAACAAGTAACAACTTTCTTCCCAAATAAACAACTATCTTCTCAAAACAATAAATAGGAATGTTTTGTTTTCCTTTCTATTTTTTTTTTTTTAATATATAGTTCTTATTAAAATGAATTCCACTCATGGTTCATATGACACTTAATTAGCGTAACAAGGTGCTAAGATTAAAATATTTAGTCATCGAATTTCAGAATAAAGACCTTAAGGTTTAATCAAGAAAATACACATATAACTAGATACATATATCTATATGTACACATGTATATATCTATTTATATATAGAATGCTTTATCTAAATAGATGTGTATAGCATATTTTTTCCTCGCTACATAACTCCTCTCCAAATTTATGAAGAGAGAAAACATCCAGACTGAATTTTCCCTCAATTGAGTCACCGAGCAGGATGCCAACTCAAATCTTTTGTTGCCTATAATATATTGTCTGGTTCAAAGCAAGGCATTATTATAGTCAACAAAAGGTTTTAATTTGTAGCTTTCTCAGCCAGTCAATTGAGGGAAGATGTAGTCTGTATGTTTTCTCTCTTAAACATTGTTTGGCATCAACATTAATTGTTGTATGGTTTGCATGTGCTAGTGATGGTTGTAATAACAACTACCGTTTGTTCATTTGTGGCTTCCATTTTGTGGTTATGGTTGCAACGTAACCAGATAGTTAATGCTATACAATTTATATTGTTTCCCATAAAGAATTGTTAAGTGTTCTTATCTAGCTTTGGCTATATTGTTTCATTTTTTATAAGGGAGCCTTGGGAAAAGAATTTGACTTCTTCCTTGTATAGCTTCAAAATGGTTTTGAATAGATTGTATATGGCAACCAATGCTTCTTATTATGCTTAATATAAAGCCTATTATTGTAAGAATTCCTTTTTGACGATGAAAGAAATAACAATTGTCTTCCGAAATAAAAACTATCTTCTCAAAACAATAAATAATAATGTTTTGTTTAATATATAATTCTTATTGGAATGAATTCCACTTATGGTTCATATGATACTTAATTAGCATGACAAGGTGTTGAGAGTCAAAGATTTAGTCATGAAATTTTAGAATAAAGACCTTAAGGTTCAATCAAGATGATATTAGTAGTTTTACTTATAATAATATGTTTACAATTCAATTATTGCATAGTACAATCACTCAAAAGGTACATACCTATTTCTCTTATTGTTTGATATGTTACATTATGCTTTTCCAAACCTTGCATTTAATACTCATTGAAGTAATAAAATAGTTTATGCTATTTTCCATAGGGCATTGTTGATGGTTCTTCTATGGCCTTGAATAAATTATTTGATATATGGTTTTTGTGTGGTGTTGATGGTTGAAAATTAATAAGTCAATGCTATTCTTGATAAGGCATTCTTAGTTGTTTTTGTGTGTCTTTAAGCATAGTTCTTATTTGTCTATGACTAAATAAGGATTTGTTAGAATGGCAGGCCGTATATTGAGTGTAGGATGAAACATTGGTCTCTCTATTGATTATAGTCTAGTAGACCAAAAATAAATTGCCACCACTGTAATCAATGGTGATATTGATGTTTTAAATTTCAATTAGTATAGAGGATGTTGTGCATATTAATGTTGTATGCATCTAATTTCACATAGATACATATCTACACATAGGGAAAATAAAATGAAATGCAACAAAAGAAACCTTGCTCTGCACTCTACCATATTGGGCCATGGACCGTCATAGGCTTTTACACATATATATACATAGGTGGTCTTCAAACAAATGAATGTTGTCTACATCTAATGTCAGAAACACACAAATTTGCAAATGGGAAATATAAAATCAAACACAACAAAATGAGGCCTGCTCTTGACCCTATCATGTTGGGTCGTGTAGCCTGATAGGCTCTCACCAAACCCTCGAGCAAGAACATACATCATCCACCACTCTGATCAATGGTGAAATCAATCTTCCTTATTGCACTTACTATATAGTTTATCATTTTGACAACTCCTTTTTTGAGGCTGAAAGAAATAATAACTGTGCTGTGCATTTAATGCATGTACGGACATACATACAATGCCACAACAAAAGCGCTATTAATCGATATATAGGGTAGGTGCAGATCATGATGGGCCAAAAGGGTATGATGGGTATGTATTCTACGTAACTTTTCACCCAAAATTGATGAAATGAAAAGGGTTTTAAAGGATATTTCTATTTACACAAATATAAATTATTCTTTACTTGAATCTAATAAATGGGAATATTATTCATTTTCAAGTTAGAATTACAACCAAAGTCCCTGATTAGATAAGCTAATTGAAAACATCTATAGCTTTCAAACAATATCACATTTTTTGAATATGAAACATGTGTCAGCATTCCCATGCTTTTACATACTATAAGATTTTAAAAAATGAATTTCATAAAGTTTTGACCAAGTTAATGTGGTCAAACATATGAGTTTTTTTATTTTTAAAAGTTGTAATAAAAATGTCATAATTAATTATTTACTAGAAAATTACAAAGAAAATATGTACCCACATCGAGCATGAGCAGCCTACTTATATTCCCAAAATATTATAGAAAAATATTATCATTTTGCTGTGGTTAGGGTGGTCTATTGTAAACATCTACTTCTTATTTTTTCCAAATCTTAAGTACCACCTGCATTGAAATTTCAAATTTTCACCAAATAGATATTATTTTTTAAATAAACCAGTAGTAGATTAGAAACCCATCTCTTTAATTTGTTGCATTCTATTCCTTATGCATATTTTGAATTAATATAGATAACTTATTCAAAATTTTGTCAAGTTTCTAACTTGGATTTTTTGAATTTTTACATTAAGAGCTATTTTTCCATGATGAACCGGCATTGATACCCCATATATATATATCAAGTTAGATGCACATATATACGCATTGTTGATGGTGTTCTACAAAAGACTATATTTTTTTTTAAACGGATATTCTTTGATTTATGCTTTTCCTTTTGTGGCGATGGTTTTGGATGGGTTTGTTGCTGTGAATTTTTATGCTCTACAGGTTTTTCCATTTGATGTAGTGTTTCATTTTTCTTTTCTTGTGTGCTCATATGTATGTATGTAAAATTAGATGTAGACAACATTCATATATACTTGGATTTGTAGTAAGCATAATAAGAAACATTATTCCATATACAATGTGTTGAAAAGCTCTTAGAAGTTATTTAAGGAAGAAGTTCTACAGAGATGTTGGTATCAATGATTGATATAACACTCAAAATACAATGTATTATTCTGACCATGTTTAAGTATGTATCAATGTTGTTTGCAACTACTATGGCATACATGCAAATCTGCACATGGCATTGTTCATTAGTGTTTCCCTTGCAACCATTGGCACCCCATGCAAAGCAACAATTCCCTATGGAAATTAACATAAATTGTATATCATTACATTCCCACATATAATTTTTGTGTCTATATATATTTGTGCAATAGATTCTTACAAATGCAACCAAGGAATGCAATTCCTGAATATGTTCTTGTAAAATAAGATGTGTGCCGATATTTACAAAACAAAATCATTGCTTTTGCAATGATTGTGCCATGCAAAAACATAAAATAGGCTTCAACCATGTTCACATAAATTCCACAATAGATAATTGCACTTGCATGTTCACAAAATCTTTCCCTCCTCACTCACACCCCTAATAGAATGAAAAGCCACATAACCACAACTAACAATGCCTTGTTGAAAATTATGCAGACATTTGCTATGTTTTTCGAGGATTTAAATGGAAGGTGTTACGTACAACCATTGCCACTACATGGAAACCATACAAAAATCAAAATATGACAGTGACAAACCCATTGAAAACCTTCACCACAAAATGAAACTGTATTGGTTTCAATAGTGACCCAAATGAAACAACCCACAAAAACATAACAATTCACAAAACACAATAGTTCATAGTAACAATCCAACACAAAAAACAAATAATATTTCATTCCAAGCATCACAGCAAGACCAAGCCAATAGATGAAACAATATGTCCTAAGTAAGAGAACTACAATGAACAATGGCCTATGGAAAATAACATAACCTATTTTCAAAACTATGTTGCTTTCAATAGTGACCCAGATGGAAAAACCCAGAAAATACAACAATTCACAATAGCAATCCAATGCAACAACAAACAATATTTCCTTCCATCCATTGTGGCTACAGAGAAAGGATAAATGAAACAATATACCCTAAGCTAGAGAACAACAGTGAAAAATGACATGTGCAAAATAACATGAACTATTTTTGAAATACTCTAGAAAGGGTTTTTCCAATATGGACCTCCACCCGCATCTCTCCCCACTTGCTTCAAATCCACCTCTTCCCACTTTCCAAAACCAATACAACAGTCTTGGTAATGGCACTATCAATCAAAGTGATGGACAATGTATGGCGCCTACACACAAATATGTATGTATGTCATAGCAAATGCAAACAACATTGATTCCATAAGACATTGGTGATTGTTGTTCTCTAGGTTAGGGTGTACTATTTCATTTTTGATAAGAGGTTGTTGAATAGGCTATACTATTTGATTTTCAATAAGTTGTAGCAAGAAGAAAACAAAAATAGATTCCATTTCTTCATAGCGCATAAGCTGCTCCCAAATGGCTAGCAAACAAAAAAGGTGAAGGACACAATAATAGCTCAACTATTCATAAGTTATACACATAAACTCAAAGATAAATGTAGAAAATGGATATACAAACCTACACACTCATGCCTTAAGTAAAAGCAATATTAGTTTCAACAAAAACCTAGTTAGTTCTATTTTTCAACAACATCTTATCAGAAAGGAAACAATATAGCTAGATCTATAGACCAACAGTTGACAATGCCTTAAGGAAAACATGATAAATTCTATAACATTTACTATTGCAATGCTAATCAAATATGAAACAATATAGCCATATCTAAAGTAATAAAACAATGTATGCTATTTTCTTAACTTCAAAAAAAAATTCAGCACATTGTATGTGGAAAGAAATGTTTCTTATTATGTTTAATATGGAACCTATTATTGCAAGAGTTCCTCTTGAGGATGAAACAAATAAAAACTCTCCTAGCAAATCCTAAAAGATACATGTTGAAAATGAATGTACACACATACACACTCACACATACAAATGCATTACAGACACATTTTTCCACACACAACTATATCAAGATGTTGTATGCCCTGAGAACATTGATTTGCATGCATACATGTTTCTGTATATGTATATGTAGATGTATACATGCATACAACCATGTCCACAAGTATATATAAGAATAGCTAGAAATACAAAGGGTTTTTTCAAATTGCACCTCTTCCTGCTTGCTTCAAGTGTACCTCTTCCCGCTTGCTTTCTCTTTTCTCCTTTCTTTATTCAGCATTTGCAAAAAATGGGCAACAAATTATCATATCCAACACTTTTGTATTGCTTTTCCAACTATCACCCCATCTAGGAAAAAACAAAAAAATCTTGCTCCTAGCTAGACATTAGCTTGAAAATGCATGATCAAACTTGCACCTTCACAGAAGCTTACTCTCCTTGCTCATAGTTTTAATAGCCAATAAAACCACAGAATGACAACCAACAATGTCTTCTCATAAATTGTGCAGGCATTTGATTGTACTAATGGACAATGCATTTCCCCTATGTGCAAGAATGTATGTATGTCATAGTGGATGCAAATAAAATTGATACATTGTGATCCCTATCTTTATTCTGTTGGGACATCCTTGGAATCATAAGGTGTATTTTAAATGTTCTATAATAGTGCTTTTTGCATCTAATATCCCATATGTAGATTTCTACACATAGGGGAAATAAAATGAGTGGCAATGATAGTCAAGAATACCTTTTGGATAACAACATAAACTCCATAACATTTACTATTTTATTATGTATCAAAAATGAAATGATATAGCCAAAGCTAGAGAACAACAATTAACAATGCATTATGATAAACAACACAAACTATTTTATTGCGTTGCAACCATTGGCACAAAATGGAGGCCATATATGAAACAATATTAAATTTTCATGTGTGTAGATATGTATGCATGTCAAAGTAGATGTAAACAATGTACATACATACTCTTCTCGATGTTTATTATTTTGTGAAAATAGTTGTTATTTGTTTGAACCTTGATAGCACATTCTTTCAATGATATACTGTATATTAACTGTTATATAGAACATTGAAGGATTTTTCCTAATTATTTCTTTTTCCTTGTATTATTGAAGTTTGTAGGAAAATAATTGAAAGATTAAAAAAATGAAACAAAAAAATTGGAATAATAAATTGTATATTAAGTGTTATATGAATCATCAAACCCTTTTTTTAAATTAATCCCTTTTTGTCATATTCTTGATGTTTGTGCAAAAAAATTGAGAGATCATGTTGTGTTTTGAAGTCATAGAGCTTATAGTTATCCGCCGGTGTTGCAACTCTCATCTTTTAAAAGAGCATCCCCAACAATGTCGGTGGACTCTAGCTCTACCCAGGCTGACGAACAATCCTCAAGAACCAGTCTTGTAAGTCTATTTCTTGTTTTGTTTCTTGCTACTGAAAATTAAATTGACACTTTTCCATGTGCATAGAGCGAACTGTGAATATGCTTCATTTGAATTAACAGTTGTTGTCATATATATTCTAACTAATCTATATTCAAACTCTTTAACTTTTCTTTTCCTTTTGATTTGCTAACCATTTGGGAATCACCTATCTCTTAGGGGATAAAATGTTACAGTTTTCAAATGTGTTAGCATTGCTGTTTGTTTCTAGACTTGTGTCACAGCCATGAATATCTCATTGCTTCCACTTCACTGAGTAAAATTTCCTTGTAGGATATAAATGAACATCCAACCTTGACAACACATACAATATGATCTATTGATGTTGGAGATGTTGTCCCATCTCCAGTTCTCCAAATTTAATGTTTTTCCAAAAATAGGAGGCTATCAAAGCTCTATTTGACCACGAATGTGTTGTCCTTCGATGGAACCCAAATGCTATAATTTTCCTGCAAAATACAATGACCTTTTGTTTATAGGGTCATTGAAAATAGGTTCCATCTTGTTCTTGAAAAACTATTTGTGTAGGAAGCTACAAGAATCAAGGTTAGATATTGTTCTACACTACGTGTACTTGTTGTTTTATGCATTCTTGTTTGTGGGAATTTCATTTTGAAGTATTTGAAGTTTGTTTTCTTCTAGGGTGATTGTCATATTGTCCTTAGATGTCAAAATGCCAGATTGTCAGCTAATTGGAAAACCTATATAATTGTTTAGAGATCAAGAAGAACAAATAGTTGGCTATGAGTTGACCTCCCCATCCAAACAAGCCTCAATATTTGGGATTTATACATCCCCACAACAACATAATGCTCTTGCAAATATCAGCCTTGTTAAAGGGCTAAATTTTTACCAAACCAAATGGACAATAAAAGGTCAAGTAACAATGGAAAGGGATATGCACCATTACAACAAACAGGGACACAAGGGCCAAGTATTCAGCTTGGACATTATTGACAGTGAGGGAACAAAAATATGAACCACTTGTTGTAATGGCATAGTAGAAATGCATTATGATAGGGTTGAGGTGGGTCATACTTATGTGTCAAAAGGCTTGGTGAGACAAGTAGATAGGAAATTTAATTAGTTGAACAGCCACATGGAAATCATTTTGGATAAAAAATAAATGTTGAAATGTTGTGATGATGGGGCCTTTGTGCCAGAGAAAGTATTTAAATTTTTCAAAATAAATGTAATTGCAAATTGCAGCAATAACAGTTTGATTGATATTATTTGGATTGTGGTGCATGTAGGAGAGGTATCAACTATACAAAGAAAGGATCAATCTCAAACAATTCCCAAGACTATTAAACTTAATGATTTGTCATCATTTTGCATTGATGTTAATTTGTGGGGCTCAAATTTGCAAGCAAAGGGTGACGAGCTGGAAAGGTTGTACACCCCTAGTTCGGTTGTCATCCTTATTAAAAATGCATGTGCTAGGTATTTCAATGGAATGGTTTTGAACACAACCGTATGGACTCTTCTATACCTAGATCTTTACATCCTGGAAGTACATCCCTTGACCCAATGAGGACATATTGAGCCACTTGTTGTTGAGCCCTCTCGGACAGTGCCTCATAAGGTGGCATTGGAAAATGGGAGAGTCACTATTGGATATATCTTGGATCACTGTCTTGGCTTGCTAGAAGCTTTGCAGGCTACTATCAAGGAAATAGTAAAATATATTAAAACTAATGCATTATATTACATTGCATGTCACTTGCAGGTCAATGGTAGACAATGCAAGAAAAAGTGTGAAGAGTCTTCCCATAATATGTGGTTCTTCCCTAAATGCCAAACAACAATTGTTGATTGTGACTTTTGATATTTATTGAAGCTAAAGATGGAAGACCATACATGCAAGATTTGGGCTACTACTTTTGATGAGGCTGCAACAAGCTTATTCAAGATGTTGGAAAAAGAGATTTACACGTTGTAATATGAGTCTTCTACTGCAATGATTGTTGAGTTTGTTATCAATCGTGTCACCTACACCCCATTTGTTTTCATTGTTCTTATTAAAATTTAGACCTATAATTCAGAGACAAGGGTTAAAAAAATAATAGTTAAAGTTGCAAGAATTAACTTTGGAGCTGAGTGCAAACTATTGTTGTCAAATTTGTCTACAATTTTTCCTCCCATGCAAGAGTCTCTAGAGATAGTTGGCATACTGCCTTTAATGCCAAACAACCATGCTTGATTGTGGCTCTGGATATTTGTTATAGTTTCTATTGATTGAACATTTGTTTTCTTTTCTTTCTTTGTAGTGCTTGTCACATCAAAAGACATTTCCTTTCTGCTAGTATTGTTTTGTTGCTCATTTAACTAGTTATATATCAAGACAATGAAGTTTAACTTATGATGTTTAACAAAAAAAGATACACTTATTTTCTTTTGTATTGTTTATGTTGCTCATAATTTTGTTCCACTTTAAGTGTATCTTCCTCATTTTATTTTATGTTGTTTGGTTATATAGTTATGTCATCCTATTTAACACATGTATTGGTATTTACAACTGTTCTTATACATACTTGTGCACATGGTTGCATGCATGCATACATTTACGTATGAATATACATAAATATATATGCATATGCATAAATATAAATGCATGCAATTCAAATTTCTAACTGCATACAACATTTTCATACATATGTGTGTAGATATATGTTTTGATAATGGATTTGTATGCGTATATGCATGTAGACTTCGATATTCAAAGGTATTTGTGACTTGTTTTTAGTATCAATATATAGTTATTTGCTTCTTGTCTATTTCAATACTCTTATCTACCCACAATCATTGTTAGCTAAAATGTTGGCTCCATCGAATCCATGCCTATTAAATGTTGTCCTGCCTTTGCATTCATAAAAGCGCGTCACATATGATTATCTTCCATTTTCTTGGAGTTGCATTAAACTTTATTTTTGTTATAATATTTTCTATGTGATGTTTAATGATGACTATTCTCTACGGTCTATGCAACGCTTTTGTGATTTTGCTTCAGTCCAACTTATCAAAATATGTTTTTGCACAAGATTAAAATATAGGATGTAATGGAAATTTGGTCATTTGATTTATTTTGTTTTCATCTTGTTTTCAATGTTCTTAGTGCATACAATATCTTGATACAACTTTTGGTGAATATATGTGTCTGTGATGTATTTGTATGTTTCAGTGTGTAAGTCATTATATGCATCTAATGCTTCTTAAATGTTCTCCCTACTACTTTTTCATGTCTAATCATAATGTCATGTTGCATATGGATATCATATTGTTCTTGGATATAACTTTTGTTGCACATGTTGTGCAGCTCAATCTACAAAAGAATACTAAACAATGCCTTATTGAAAATATCATAAATTGTTGAATTACTTTGGTAGGTTTTAAATGCAAGGTATTATTGTGACCAATGCCAATATATGGAACCCATACACAAAACAATGTTTCTATGACAAGTTGTACCAAGTGATGTTTGTTTCCTCTACCCAACCAACATACACCTATATGTGCATTTAAAATTATCTATATTTCTTTCACATGTATTGAAAACTTTGGGTGTCCATATGTATGTATGTTTTTTGCAAAAAAAATCATCACCACGGTGGCTCACAATCTTCATAGCAGGTAAAGCTACATAACAACAGTCAACAATGCCTTATGGAAAATAACATAAATTTTTCAATTGGTTTGGTAACTTTGTAACTCTAATCTATATATCTATATTTGTACATATGTATATATGTATTTATAATTATATATATGTACATATATGTATGTATATATGTATCTATACATATATATGCATATATACATATATTTATATATACATATATATATACATATACATACATATATATATGCATATACATATATATACTATATGGAAAGCATATATGGAAGAATGTTTTTATCAGTCTATTTTATTGCTTTGCAACCATTGTGTCTATATATTCATAGCAAGTAAAGCTATAGAACAATAGTCAACAAGGCCTTATGTAAAATAACATAAACTATTTAATTGCTTTGGTAACTTTAGAACTCTAATCTATATATGTATATTTGTATATATGTATATATGTATTTATATTTATATATATGTATATATGTATGTATATATTTATATATATTTATGTATACATGTATGTATATATGTATCTATACATATATTCATATATATATATATAGACCATATGGAAAAAATATATGGAACAATGTTGTTATAGGTCTATTTTATTGCTTTGCAAAAATTTCCACTATATGGAAAC
>VDFB02182434.1:0-87467 GCA_007258455.2 Sequoia sempervirens
TCCCCTTATTCCTTTAATAAATGTTTTTATTTTGCAGAGCGACAAGTTTGCATGACCATTAATCAATCATTGTTTTATCTCAATCATTCCCCACCATCCTGCAATGATCCCACCACACTGTCTTGGTTGATCACAATATAATGGGTGAGCACCATGTGTCTCATTTGGTGAAGCCAAAGGAATGATGGAAATACTTTGGTAAATTAATCCGACTTTAATACATTATGTAGCAGGTTACTAAAGCATTTATGAGATGCACATGTTTCAGATCAGCGGAGGTGTTGTGATCTCGGTGGGGAAGATGCTCAATGGTTAATGAAAAATTTGGTGACTATATTATATGAACTGGATTTCTAATGGTTGAAGATCAATAGTTTCCCACCATTGTGTTATTAGAAGTTGTGAGGTCTTTATCAATCATGATATCGTGGGCAAGTGCCACATGAATTTTGTTGGCAGCATATAGTATGGTGGGCCCCTTGTTGCCACGATGGAGATTGTGTGAGGTTGATTTGAAAGTAGTCATTTGATGATCTGACTAAGGTGAAGGATCAACAACTAATATTTGAATCTACATCAAATATGAATGGAGCCATTCATGTAGTGCGTGAGTGAGCTTTAATGGCATACATGACATCTACTGCCCCGGTTTGATCAAAATAAAGAAACTATTCTCTGATTTTGGTATCACAAAGCATTCAAAACATCTTTGCAGAGTAGTCACAGAGTCGAGGATGAAGTCACAAGCTGTTACAACAAGGATTTTTCTTTACACAAGCACAAAGCCATGAGTTCAATTTTTATATCTCGTGGTTATTTTGAATTTGAATTTGGGGGAAATTTGTTATGTGCTTTTCATAGGCTTTATTGATAATTGTTTTAGGGTTATAGGTTAACTAAATTGTGGGAAATTGCAAAGTTCTATTATGTAATTTCATATTTTTTTAGCCCTAGTCTAAGGTTTGAGATAGCAAGGAAGCCCTAGTTTACTCAAGATGGCACCGACAAAGCAGCACTCTGGCCAAATTGATTATTTAAGTAGAAACCTATATGATGACTTCCTAGATCAATTGCCCTTCTCAACAAATGATAGGAAGAAGAGATTGGTTTTGATGTGAGGAAAAACCCTAGGGGAGGGATTAGTGTATAATTGTTCCAACATAGCCTAATGGAGCTTCAATTTTTCCTCCTTGTGTTCCTTTCTTGTCCTGTCTTATGTTATTGGTCTTTTATGGTGTTGGGAAAATCCTAAGGTTGGGGTTTTTTCTTTGTCTTCATGTTAAACCCTATTGTTTATCTTATGCCTTGGGTGGGATCTATTTTGTTGTTTCTTTTGGAGGGGTTTTAAAAAGAACTTATGCCCCATCATTTCATCTAGGCTGGGTCCTCTTGGTCTTATTGTTTTAATTCCTTCACATTATTTTATTTTTCCCTAAGTCTTGGATGGCCCTGTACTTCATCATTTTAAAACAACTTATGTTGTTGTTTATTCTCTTCCTAGTGATGGCCTATCGTTCTTTTAATAAATTTTTTATTTTGTAGGGGGACAAATTTGCATGACCATTGATCAATTATCATTTGATCGCAGCTACTCCCCGCCATCCTGCAATGACCCCACCACATTACTTTGGTTGATTGCAATATCACAGGCAAGCACCATGTGTCTCATTTGGTGAAGCCAAAGGAAAAATGAAATACTTTGGTAAATTAATTTGGCTTTAATACATTATGTAGCTAGTTACTAAAGTGTTTGTGAGATGCACATGTTTCAAATTAGCGGATATGTTATGATCTCAATGGGGAAGATGCTCGACAGTTAATGGAAAAGCTAGCGACTGTATTGAAAGAATAAGATTACCGATGATCAAGATCTATGGTTTCCTGCTATCACGTGATCAGAAGTTGCAAGGTCTTTACTAATCATGATATTGTGGGTGAACATCACATGGATTTCCTTGGCAGCATATGGTATGGTGGGCCCTTATGGCCATGTGGATGATTTTTTTAGTTTTTTTTAAGGTAGTTGTTTGATGATCTGATCAAAGTGATGGATCGGGAGTGGCTAATAAGGATGATTGATTGATCAACACTGACACCAGAGACTTATATAACAGTTGGAGTTTCTGTAAAACACAAAGCCATGAGTTAATTTTTGCATCTCCTAGTTATTTTAAACCTAAATTTGGGAAAATTTGTTGTGTGCTTGTCATAGGGCTTGTTGCTAAATGTTTTAGGGCTATAGGTTAACTGAATTGTGAGAAATTATAGGGTTTTATTTTGTAATTTCATATTTTTGGTTAGTCCTAGTTGTTTAAAGTTTGAAAATGTAAAGAGGCCCTAGTTTATCTAAGATGGCACTGCCAAAGCAACATTCTGGCCAAATTGATTATTTGAATAGGAACCTATATGATGACTTCCTAGATAAATTTCCCTTTTCAATAAATGATAGGAAGAAGGGATTGGTTTTGATGCAAGGAAAAATCCTAGGGGAAGGGTTAGTACATAATTGTTCCAATATAGCTGATGCTAGGGTTCCTCTCACAAGTTTGGAGATGTTCATATTGTGGTATGGATAGAGGAATTTGTCTCACCCCTTTTTGAATGGCTAGATGTATGATTTGGGGAAGCTAGTGGTTCCAAATGTGTTCCCTGATGTAGACTTGCTTAGGGCAGTTGTTGCACAATATGACCCTGTCACATGGGTAATTAGAGATAATGATGGAAGGGTTATGTTATGCATTAACAGAGAAGAATTCCAACAGGTTTTTGATTTGAGTGAGCCTATTGTGTACTTGGTTCTAATCAATCTTGAGGAGATAAAGAAGGAATATGGGAAATTGAAGTCACTTTTCAGAGCCAAGTTGCTCCCACCTCATTTGGCTAGGGCAGGAGGTTCAAGATTTCATATTAGGCCTCGTGACTAAGAACCTTTCATATTAAAATGTTTTGCAAATAATTTATTGGCCACTTTTTATTCATTATGCCAGATTCTAGGTTTCAATCCTAGTACTGTGATTCTCATTGCTTACATGTTCATGGGGGTGAAAATGCAACACCCTAACTTCTCTATAACTTATGATTTTGCTTCATTCTTGGCTGAAAGGATACATGAAGGGTTGTCGAAGTTGTAGCAAAATGATACAGGCACTCAATTCTTTTGGTATTCTTTATTAATGTATATGTTCTTGTACAAGAATGCTAACTTTTTCTCTATGAAGATGGAATTAAGGAAATTAGTTGATGGAGAAAGATTTCTAGTATAGATATGGGCTACAAATTTATCTTGTAATAAGCAAAGCACCAATTATGTACAATTTGATAATTGTTTTTCTTCTAGATTGAGGGACAGATTGATGGTGAATGTACCCAGGATTCCTAAGGAATTGCATGATTTCCTTAGACCAAAGGGGAGGAGACCATAATTGAAAGTCTACCATAACTGGGGTGACATAATTCCATACCTATTTAGCACTGTTTTGAGGGTGTACTATTTTCAAGGCACCCCTCATATACTGCCATACAATGTGCCACCAAGAGTGGGGTCTGTAGAGGTTTTGTGGAAGATTGGTTGTATCCATGAGGACAACCTTACTGGGAAGCGTAAAGGAACCTTTTTCTCAGATTATACAGTGGTATCAGATTTTGTATTTTCAAAAGGAGGTTGGGTGAATTTTTTAAAATTATTTGAAGATTACCATTTGAGGTGTCATCCAAAGTGGCAATAGGATCTTGAGGGTTTCTTTTCCCTTTTTAGACAAAGAATAAAAGGTGGTAAGTTTTTGCATGATTTCAACATTCCTGAGGATTTGATTAGAAATGAATTTGATCTAAATAGGTAGGAGTTGAACAAGGAGATATGGATAGCTTATGATAAGCTATTAGATATTGTGCACAAAATGGATCCATTGTTGGAGTTCAGTCCACACCATAAGAAAATTGACTTTATGATGGAGAACTTCAAAGAAATTATGGGAACCTTGAGGACCAAGAAGATAAACTTAGAATTGAGTCTGGGTGTGCAGGAACAAGGTTCTAGGACAACTGAGACAAGTCCAACATACCAACCTACATAAAGGTGGCCCATTTATAGGAGGAAAAAGGATAATAGCAGTGATGAGGAGGAAGTGGATGGAAAATGAAAACAAATAATGAAATTTCCTACACAGCCAGGTCCAAAATTCAAAATGCCTAGGGAAAATAAAATCATTGATTTGGAATCATCACCTGAGGATAGTCCCTCATCACCACCATCCAATCCAAGCCCTAAGAGGCAAATAATTGATCAACCACAAGAGGATTTGATGGATGAAATTGTTGTTACTAATTAGGATATGCAGATTGGTATGCCTTCCCCTCATAGGCCAGCTAAGTTGGTTTTATCCAACTTGGATATGAAAGGTAAATATGTGCAAGATGCAAGGAGGGAGGCATGTAAGGAGTTTCTAGATGATGATGCATTTATAAAAACTCTTGTCTTCTTGAAATTGGTATGGAGGATGAAATTTGAAGAATACAAGGATAAGTATAAGAAGAGAAGAGAATTGAGGCCTAATAGGTTAGACCAGGAGAATGATGATGAAGTGAAAGCTAAATTAATGGATGAATTCAAGAACATCACTCCTGAGGAAGGAAGAAAACTAGTAAGTCAAGCTAGTGTCTTGATTTTACCTGAATGGGACATTATAGATGTTGTAGCTTTTAATTCTATTATAAATTCCAAGCATCCCTTGCAAGACTCTAAAGAAGAGTTCAAGGAAGCATTGCAATATTTTTCCTTCAGTGAAGAATATGAGACCTTGGAAATTTGGGCATTGGCCCTTCAAGGGAAAAAGCCAAATTTTACTGATATTAACCCAAATTTTAGAGGAGGGTTAATAATAAAGAGGGATTTAGAGACCCCAACCACTGAGGCTACTAATTTAACTTTAAATGTGGCCAAATTGGCCCAAAAGACTGCTAAAAGAGAAGAGGCTGAAAAGAAAAGCCTAATGGAGAAATATAATCTTTTAATTGAGGAGTATAGTAAGATACAACAAAGGAATATTGAACTGCAAAATGAGGTGGATAGGATAAGGTACAAACAAATTGGGGAAACATCAAGTGCTCCAAGGATCAGTACATTACCTTCTACATGAGGGTCAGTGCCTCTTGCTTCTCCTATTGTTTCCACACCAAGGTATCCTAGTCAAAATCCTTCCCTCACCCCTTCTTTAGAAAAAAATGATGAAGAGGTAGAATGCTCTGTTGATCCTACGAAGAAGCAGTTAATGCACAAAATTGAAGAATTACAAACATCATTGAAGGTAAGTCAGGAGGGATCCCTTTTAAAGAAAAAGGAGATTTTTACTGCTGTCTTAAGGAATTTGAATGAGAAATTTGATAATAGATTATCATATATATATTCTTTATATTCTTTATTATTAGATGCAATAAAGAATATTGATAGGGATTAGGAGGTAGTTATACCATTAATTAAAAATTGGATCCCTAGGGCTAGTGATTTAGATATAATGTATAAGGCCTCAAGGTTTGATATAAATAATAGGCCCCAAACATTAAGGCCTACTCAAGTGTTAGTTAAATCATTGTAAGGTTTTCAAACCTTACCAAATGACTTAAGTAGGAAGATGAAAGAGTTGGTGAATAATTTTGATGATTGGGGTAACACATTGTTACCTAACATAATTGATGAGCAGGGGAATATCAGGTCACTCCAACAATGGTAGGATCAGGAAAATGAGGTCATCAATGATCAAATTAAATTAATTTGTGATGACTCAGTTTATGATTTGTTGGTGAGTTGTATGGAAAAAATCATTGGCACCAACTCATTTTTGGAATCTTTTGAAAGAGAGGAAAATCAAGTAGCAGTTAAATACACACCTTATAATGTCAAGGTGAATGAGGTAATTAATTTTGACTGGCCAACTGATGAGGAATATTAGAAATGGGTAAATAAGTATTTAACTGAGGAGGAGTAAAATACTGGGCTGCTAATGGTTGGAAAATCAGCTATTGCAGTTACAACAGATTCCAGTTTTTTTTTTGTGGCAGTCTTGGCATAGGATTCTTGAGGCTATTTTGTTGCTACATCAACCTTTCTTAGTAGGAACGATGAACAAGAGTATTCTCCAAGGTGATGGTTGTTGTAATGATTTTTGGAATATCACTAGGTGCTACATTTGGCTGGTGACACGTTTACTTTCGGGCCTGATGCTTATTTACTCCTTCATTTTCTATAAGAAGGATTTCAAGGCCAGAAGTATGGGTTAGCAAGTTAGATAATTTTAGGTTGATTCTAGGTGAAGTTGCAAAGAAAATTGTAAAGTTTGATGGTTTTAAGGGAAATACAATTTAGGTTTTGAGTCATTCTGTAATAGGTTTTGAATTCATGGGGATTTAATGTTGTATAACACTACTAGCATTTGAGTTGAAATGATAAATTCAAACTCATGCCTCTCCATTGTACATGCATATCTGAATTTTGAATAAGATGACTAAGGTTTGTTTCATTCATCTCACAATTGTGGTGTGTAGGATCCTTATTTTATCTTTGATTCAAGGGATTGATTAAAATGCTTGAATGGGATTATAGGAAGATATGTTCTGTATAAGGATTTGATAAGTAGTATTAGGTTAGAATGCATATTGATAAGATTGTAATGCAATGTTATCAGGGATCTTATATGTTATTTGTTAAATCTATCATAAAAACTTAGATACTTATGAATTTGACTCCTACAATGAATATATGGCATTTATCTAAGTTGTGTTTATTTGTATGATTCAGTATTTTTTTTCCTTTACTTGGACCTTGCTAAAAATTGAAAATAAATGACTATCTTATACTGTGAAATGTGTTGTAGTTATTTCATGCTCCAAATAGTTGATAATACTGATGAATAACCAATTCTATTTGGTATTATCCTATTGTGTTGAGCTATTAAATGAGATCATTTGTTGTATATTAATCTTGTTTATGATAATGGTGTAGAGGTTGTAAACACATTAAGGGATCACCCTCTCGGGTCTTGTAGAGCCCAAAGTGTAGGAGGCTTTTAATTTCCTCGTTAGTTGGTCTAGGTCCTTCAAGCTACCCTTGATTGGAATTGGAAATTCCATAGGTAGATTACAAGACCAACCTAGTTACAGTAAAAAACAAACCAACATAGCCAATGTTAGGGTTCCTCTTACAAGTTTGGAGAGATTCATATTGTGGTTTGGACAAAGGAATTTTCCTCACCCCTTTTTGAATGGTTGGATGTATGATATGGGGAAGTTTGTGATACCAAATGTGTTCCTTGATGTAGACTTCCTTAGGGTAGTGGTTGCATGATATGACCCTATCACACAGGCAATTAGAGATAATGATGGAAGGATTCTATTAAGTTTCTCTTTACCTAGTGCTTGTTACAAATTTAAAATCCATGACTATTTTACACTGTGGAATGTGTTGTAGTTATCTCATGCTCCAAATAGTTCATATTGTTGATGAACAATCAATTCTATTCAGTATTATCCTATTATGTTGAGCTATTAAATGAGATTATTTGATGTTGTTAATGTTGTTTATGATAATAGTGCAGAGGTTGTAAACACATTAAGGGATCACCCTCTCGGGTCTTCCAGAGCCCAAAGTGTAGGAGGTCTTTAAAATACTCGTCAATTGGTCCAGGTCCTTCGAGCTACCCTTGATTGGAATTGGAAATTACATAGGTAGATTAGAAGACCAACCTGGTTATAGTAAAAACAACCACCAACACTACCCTTAACATGTAACCCTCTATCTCTCTCCCACTCCCTCCCTCTCTCACTAAATCCTTGTATTTCTCTCCCCTCTACCCATAACCCTAAACCCTAAACTCTTAACCCTTAAACCCTCTACCCTCTACCTCATTCTCTCACACTTCCTACCCTCCTCTCTTAATGTGATCTCTCTCATACTTACTTCTATTCCTCTCCCCTACTCTTAACCCTAAACCTTAAACCTCTTAACCCTTAAAATCTAAAACCCTTAAACCCTCTAACCTCTATCTCTCTCTCCCACTCTCCCTCCCTCTCTATCAAGTCTCCACCCTCCTACCTTCTCGTGTCTCTCTCTCTCTCAATTCCTATCTTTGTCCCCACCCTAACCATCTACCTTCTACCTTCTACCCTCTATCTCTCTCCCACTCCTCCCTCTCTCTCTCATTAACCTCCATCTCTCTCCCCTCTACCCATAAACCTGTCCCTAAACTTAACCCTTAATCCCAAACCCTTAAACCCTCTACCCTCTACTCTCTCTCTCTCTCTCAAGTCTCTCCCTCCTACCACCTCTCCCTCTCTTAGGTCTATGTCTATCTCTCACTCACTCCCTCTATGTGTCTCCCCTCTACCCTTAAACCCTAAACCCTTAACCTTGAAACCCTAAACACTTAAACCCTCTACCCTATACCCTTAACCCTTTCTCCCTCTATCTATCTCCCACTTCCTCCCTCTCCCTCTCTCTCTGAAGTCTCTCTTTCCTAGCACCACTCCCTCTCTTAGCTCTCTCTCTCTCCCCTTCTTCCCCTCTTCCCCTCTCCCTTCCCCCTCCTAATTCTCTCTCTCTCTCTCAAGTCTCTCCACTCTACCCTTAGCCCTCTACCCTTAACCCTTAAATCCTTAAATCATCTACCCTCTATCTCTCTCCCACTCCCTCCCACCCCCTTTCCCTCCCTTGGGTCTCTCTCTCTCTCTCTCACTCCCTCTATCTATCTCCCCTCTACCTTTAACCCTAAACCCTAAACCCTTAACCCTTAAACTCTAAACCCTTAAACCCTCTACTCTCTACACTTAACCCTCTACTCCTCTATCTCTCAAGACTTTTCCTCCTACCCCTCCCTCTCTTTAGGTCTCTCTCACTCACTCCTCTATCTCTCTCCCCTATACCTTTAACCCTAAACCGTAAACCATTAACCCTTAAACTATAAACCCTTAAGCCCTCTACCCTCTATCTCTCTCCCACTCCCTCCCTCCCTCCCTCTCTCTCAAGTCTCACCCTCCTATCCCCTTTCCCTCTCTCAAGTCTCTCTATCTCTCTCTTACTCTTATCTCCCTCCCCTCTACCCTTTATCTCTCTCCCACTCCCTCCCTCTCTCTCTCACTGAATCCCTCTATCTCTTTCCCCTCTACCTATTGGTTGTTTTTATTGTAACGAAGTTGGTCTTCTAATTTACCTATGGAATTTCTAATTCCAATCAAGGGCAGCTCAAAGGACCTGGACCAACTGATGAGAATTTTAAAGACCTCCTACACTTTTGGCTCTGCAAGACCTAGGAGGGTGATCCCTTAATGTGTTTACAACCTCTGCACCATTATCATAAACGACATTAACAACAATAGATAATATCATTTAAATAGCTTAACATAATAGGATAATACCAAATAGAATTGGCTATTCATCAATAATATCAACTATTTAGAGCATGAGATAACTAGAACACATTTTCACAGTATAAGATAGTAATTGATTTACAATTTGTAGAAGCTCTAGGGAAAGACAAACAAATACTAAACCATAATAATTAGTACAATTTAGATCAGTGCCATATATCTATTAGGGAAGTCAAATTCATAAGCATTTAAGGGTTTATGACAAATTTAACACATAACATAGAAGATCCTTGAGAACATTGCTTTACAACCTCCTCAACATGTATCCTAACCCAATATTATTTATGAAATCCTCATATAGAACATATCAACCTAGAATCCCCATTTAAGATGTTTTGAATGCTTTGTGATACCAAAAGCAGAATAATAGTTTTTTTATTTCAATCAAACCATGGCAGTAGATGTCATGTCTACCATTAAAGCTTACTCACACATTGTACGAATGGCTCTAATCACATTTGATGCAATTTCAAATATTAGTCTTCCATCCTTCGCCTTGGTCAGATCATCGAACGACTGCCTTCAAAGCAAACTGACATAGTCTCCATTGTGGTAATAAGGGGCCCACCATACTACTCCTTGCCAAGGATATCCATGTGGCACCCACCATACTATTTTGATCAAGTGATTGCGGGAAACCATGGATCTCAACCATCAGCAATCATGTTCATTCAACACAGTCACCAGCCTTGTTATTAACCATTGAGCACCTTTCTACTAATATTATAACATCTTCATTGATTTAAAACACATGCATCTTATAACTTCTTTAGTAACCTACGACATAATGTATTAAAGACGTATCAAAGTATTTATCATTCCTTCAACTTCACCAGATGAGACACGTGGCGCTCACTTCTGATATTGTGATCAACAAAGATAGTGTGGTGGGGTCATCTTGGGATGGTGGGGAATGGCTAAGATCACATGATGATTGATCTATGGCCAGGCGAACTTGTCCCTCTACAAAATAAAAACATTTATTAGGGGAGAGGGCTCAGTAGTCATGCAAGGTCCAATAGTTGTGCACTCAATCATGATGATAATACCCAGTCTTACAACATATTTATACTACATATTGTAAATAAATATTCCAAATGTAAATAAAGAAAAAACCAAATGTTTATAAAATAATGGACCCATACTTGAACACATGAGAACCTCTAAATCTTATATGAAAAAAACATAAATACATTCATGAAGAAGTGAAATAAGTATTTTTTGTTTCAAATAAAATATCATAAATCTCCAATATAAGTATATCATTTAAAAAATAAAATACTCATTTAATAAAATAAGACACTCATTTTAAAAATTATTGTTATCATAGTGAAAAATATTGTTCTTATGTGTACAAAAATTGGGGTAGCAATGTACAAGCATTAGATAATTTTATATTAATATTTTGTCCTATCACAAATATAAAAGGTGAGCACAATAAATAACATGTATTTTCCCATTAAATGTGAAGGATTTTCAAAAAAAATTAGTGTTCAACTATTTGTCCATTTTTGTTCAATATAGGTTGTATTTTAAATAATTATGTGTTGTTTTTATAACAAATATATTTTTTGTGTTCAACTATTAGTCCATATGTGTTGAATATAAAAGGTAGAGATATCAAATATTTATGGTTCTCAATAAGTATTTGGTCCACTTAGGTTGTATATTAATTTTAATTTAAATAAAAATATGATATTCTACAAGGAACAAATGATATTTTTTTGTTCAACTATTGGGGGTTCCATGATTAAGTTTTGATTGAGCCTTTAAAAAGTCAAATTTGAGACACTTATCAAAAGATTTGCTAATGTCATGAGTTGCATGATGATTCATGCCTCCGAACCTTAGTTATAGATAAATAAGAGACCATTCTGCATTTAAAAAATAAATGAAGGTTCTACGATATTCTAGTCAATTGCTACATGCTGAGAAAGTTAGCCTACATGACTACTAAGCCCTCTCCCCTAAAGGAATAAGGGGACATCACTAGGCCAATGATAAACAATGGCATAAGTTTTTTTAATGAGGGAACATGGGACCAACAAAAGACTTAGGAAAAATAAAGTCAAGAAAAGGAAATAAAATGATAAAACAAAAGGAGGAATAGCCTAGATGAAGAGATGGGGCTTAAGTCATTTTAAAACCTTCCCAAAAAGTAGCATCCAAATAGATCCCATCCAAGGTGTAAGATGAACACTAGGGTTTTACATGAAGATGAAGGTAAAACCCCAACCTTAGGATTTTTCCAAATACCATAGATGACCAGAGACACAAGGCAGGATAAAATAGAACACAGAGAGCAAAACTTTGAAGTTAAATCACTACCCATAACCCTAAACCCTAAACCATTAACCCTTAACCCTTAAACCCCAAAACCTTAAACCCTCTACCCTCTATCTCTCTCAAGTCTCTCCCTCCTACCCCCTCTCCCTCTCTCAGGTCTATCTCTCTCTCACTCCCTCTATCTCTCTCCCCTCTACCCTAAACCCTAAACCCTAAACCCTAAACCCTTAACCCTTAAACTCTAAACCCTTAAACCCTCTACCCTCTATGTTTAACCCTCTACCCATTATCTCTCTCCCACTCCCTCCCTCTTTTCCTCTATCTCTCAATTCTCACCCTCATACCCCCTCTCCCTCTCTCAGTCTCTCTCTCACACACTCACTCTTATCTCCCTCCCCTCTACCCTTAACCCTCTACCTTCTACCCTCTACTTAACCCTCTCTCTATCTCTCTCCCACTCCCTCCCTCTCTCTCTCTCATTGAATCCCTCTATCTCTCTCCCTTCTACCCATAACCTAAACCCTTAAACCCTCTACCTCTTAACCATGTCTCCCTCTATCTCTTTCCCCACTCTCCCTCTCTCTCTATCAAGTCTCTCCCTCCTATCACCACTCCCTCTCTCAAGTCTCTCTCTCTCTCACTCACTCAGTCACTCTATCTCAAGTCTCTCCCTCCTACCCCCTCTCCCTCTCTTAGATAACTCTCTCACTCACCCACTCCCTCTATCTCTCTTCCCTCTACCCTTAACCCTTAAACCTCAAACCCTTAAACCATCTACCCTCTACCATTAACCCCCCTCCCTCTATCTCTCTTCCACTCCCTCCCTCTCTCTCTCTCTCAAGTATCTCCACCCCTCTCCCTCACTTAGGTCTCTCTCTCACTCACTCACTCCTCTATCTCTCTCCCCTTAACCCTAAACCCTAAACCCTAAACCCTTAAACCCTCTACCCTCTACCCTTAACCCTTCCTTCCTTTATCTCTCTCTCTCAAGTCTCTCCCTCCTAGCACCACTCCCTCTCTTATTTCTCTCTCTCCCTCCTACCCCTTCTCCCTCTCTTAGGTATTTCTCTCACTCACTCACTCCCTCTATCTCTCTCCTCTCCACCCTTAACCCTAAACCCTTAACCATCTACCCTCTACCCTTAAGCCTCCTATTAACTATAAAATTTGAAATTTTATATTTTTCTATATGCATGAAAGCTTTCCAAAGAGGCCCATATCATGATATAAAATTGATGTATTTTTCTTTGTCACCCATGTTCTAGTCAGTATTTACCATTTGGTCCCATAAAATTCACCTGACCCCAAGCATTTGAATATATAAAGTAATATCGTCATGAGATTATATAGGTCTTCCCAACCCATAAGTTATTTTATACTAACACATATTTTTTTAGTGCATCGGCAAGAAGTAGTGAATGTCTTACTAATATAATTTTATTTGAGGATTCATATCAACATGATGTAATTCACAATCTTAACAAAAAAAGTATCCTATTGGCAAGACAATAGTCATCAAGGTGCATCATATCGAGCACATATGTGTCTTACTAACCAAAGCAAAAAGAACTATATCAGCCAGACTTGGGCTGTCGGAGTGAAGTCTTCTAGCATCCATCTAGTCTTGCCGATAAAGTGAAGGAGGATTTTGTCGATATGAGTTCATGGAGTCCTATCAACCCCCTATGTCACACTGACAAGATTCATTTATAAAGCCTCGGTGATACATTTTGATCATCAGTGAGATTGGTTTCATCGGAGAGAGATATGAGAGTCATGTTAAGTGTTGTTCTATCCACAAGAAAATAATTATTTCTCGGCGATCAGAACACAAACTAAAGGAAATATCTTGGCAAGATACGAAGTAATCAGAGGAACATCTGCCCAACTTACAAGGTCACAATGACATGTTTGCATTGCTGGTAGTTATAGCAATATACTCTAGATTGAAGGGATAACTCCTAGGGAGACTCATAATGTCAGTGAAACTATGAGACATCTTAGCGATATATGATCTATTGATAGCAAAGGTACAAGTGAATCAAAATAACTCTCAGGGAGACTTGAAGTTTTAGGGAAACTACAAGGTGTCTTAGCGAATGTTTTAATGAACGTTAGTAGAATCCCTAATAGAAGGATCACCCAAGATTTGAAAATGTCTCACTGAAAATATTACATGATGTGATAGTGAGAGTTTCAGAAAAAGACCTGCTACACTCTTGTTTCAGCTAAAACATTAATGGCACCATGAAGTATAATTAACTTCATGAATTAAGAAAAATTCAATTGAAAACACTGTTGTGGACTTGATAGCAAAGAAATATTAATCACGGAAGAAGAACCAAGGAATTTTTTGACTCAAAAGTTTCAAGCGAAATATAGTAAGCTCTTTGCACCTTGACTTTTGTAGTTTTTACTTCTGCAATTTTCGAAGAATGGAAGCCACTAGTTCAGGAAAATTGAAGGGGAGAAAACATGGGGAAAGTACTCATTCTAGAGGGAAAAAATAGGAAACCAAAATTGATCCAAAGGGCACTGAGTAGAACCTAAGCCAAGATTTTATCGACCCTTTACCTAGCTTTGGACCTAAAGCTAAGCGATTTGCACAACTTAGGGCAGAAGTGGATAAACTAGATGAAAAATGTAAGCTCATATGAGATATATGGAAACTAATAAGAGGCTATGAAATTTTTAGTTTTTATTACTATCGAAGAAATCATTTTGAACCAGTATCTAATCCATGGAAGCTTAATCTAGGAAAACTGGTATGCCCTAATGTATTTTTCAATGTTGATTGGTGAGATTGTTCACCGCTCATTATAATTAAAAACTCAAAGCCATCTGTGACCCATTCAGGAAACCATTGATACATATATTAGAAGATGCAATAGGTGAGGTTTTCAAATTGGAAGGGGTTTGCAATGAGAAAATCATATGTGAAGAATTAGAAAGGGAATTCAGGAGGATGGACACAATTTATAAAGGCTAGAGGTTTCCACTGTACAAAATTAGATAGGGAAGCAAACCAGTTCCACTAGAGGATAGTGATGGACCCCCCTTCCATGTTGATCTTTTTGAATCCTATATTAAGTATACTTATTCTTGGTAGGCCAAGTAATGGGAATGGAAGTCCCAGAATATATGTCAATCATTCATGTGATAATTTTAGCAAATATTCAGTATCATAACTCTAGACCTTTTGATTATGCCTCATACATTTTTAAGGGGCTTGATTTTGGATTGATGGCAGTGAAAAGTGGAGCCTCTATCTTACATCTTAGGAATTATTCATTGTTGATTCACATAGTGTTTTATTTTGGATAGGAGTTAGGGTTGTGGCCTCAGGAGATGAGAATTTCCCTATTTGATAAGGAAGGTATGCCATTACCTATTCAATTATGGACTGGTATTTGGGATAGCAGGTTTGCTAATTCTTGTTTCATACACTTTGAGGAGTATTTTGTAAAACCATTATACAAATTCTATAATCATCCATGTGCTTATTCTCTATCTGATGAGATAAAGAGGTTTCTTAGGTCTAAGGACTTCAATGGTCCAATTAATCACAATTGTGGGGATTGGTATTATTTGGATGATGCTACCATGATTAGGGTTTATGGATTTGAAGATGCCCCATTCATTTTTCCTAAAACAATCCTGAACAAGATTGCATACTTGGAAATTGTTAAGCAGATGGACTTTTCTAGTGTTATGAATTTGAGCTCCTTTGGAAAACAAGCTTTCATGCCCAATATGTTGTGCTTTGGTGATTTTACTATATTAGAAAAGGAAGGTTACAATTTGATTCTTGATAAGCTACTGCAATACAATATGAAAAGAGGACCACCTAGAGATAATTTTGATCCAGAAGGGTATATCAATTTTGCTAGACAAAAGATAACTTTGGAGGATATCAACATGTACCCTATCAGTTTGATTATATGATTAGGAACCTAGAAGCTGAAGAATTAGAAATGGTGGTAGAAAAATACAATCAAGGGTTGCAAGATATAGAGTTGTTATCTTCTGGGAAAGAGGCATCTAAGGGTAATGTGCCACAGGGTCAATCTAATAAGATGTCAAGATTCAAAACTTAGGACTACACCCGCCCTACCAGGGAATTAAATGTGGAAGAGAGTATAGATATAGATGCAAGGTATTTGGAGTATAAGTCATTTGTATCAAATAATGAATTTATAAATTCTCCAGAATTTAAAGCATTCTTGTATAAACAAAAAGGAAAATAGATAAGAGAAATGGTTGATAATGTTACACCAAGTAATGAGGAACAACTATTGAAGGACCTAAAGTTGAGTGTGGACAGAGAGATGGTGTGTATGACCCCCGAGAAGGGAAGGAGAATGTTAGAAAATGTTGGTTTTATGATCTTTTCAGGGTTGGCTCTCAATTCTACATTAGTCTTTGATAGTTTTCTAAAGGACAGTAATGCTACACACAAGCTCAGCCTAGATAAGGTGATAGAAGTATATACAGGGTCAAAATACAATCTAGATGAAGGGTCATTGATGATTTGGGCCTTGTATCAACCTCACAGGAAATCAATTGTCATTGATACTAAGAAAGCATTTGGGCATGTTGTGAAGCTAAAGGTTGGGGAGGCTGATCCTATGGAAATTGCAGAGATTGAAATCAATGTAGCAAAACTGAACAAAGCTCAAATACAGATGTTAATCAAGGAAAGAGAAATGTACAAAATGAATAATGAGAGGATTTTGAGAGAAAACGACCACCTGAAAGATTTGTTAGGAGTTACAATGAAGTCACCCAAGCTACTCACTCATGGTGAAAGTTCACATGAAAAAGATCATTGGGAAGGATCAAGTGCATATTCTCAAGGGAAATATGATGCACTTGTAGCAGTAATTAATAAAAGACAACCCAGTCTAACAACTTGGTTGAATAAGCTCTAGTGAACACACTCACATAACTTTGTTGCATTGTGAGAACACAAAAGAATGGATGGTAGGATTTTGGAGAAGCTTCAAGAAATAAACCAAAGGGATGTTTCTGATAACGTAGTAATTGAGGCTGAAAATCATCTTGTGAACAAGAACAGAGACTTCTTTGAAGAATTGTGAGGGGATGCGTAGGGATTAATTGATGCCACCAAAAATGGATTGACTGCATTCTTCAATGATAGAGGAAAATTAAAAGAAATGACTAGGTGGAAAGGTGAAATTTAATCAATATTGCAAGAAATTCTAAAGACAACTACCGCAAAAGATACAACATTGGATGAAGCATGTGAATAGAATGAAAAGATGGTGAAAATGGAGATCGCGATCCACAATGCATTGGGAGATGTAGATACACATGAGCACCGGGACTACTTGGACCACTTGTCAAAGATTCATTTGTGGATTAATAGAGCCTAATTACTTCTTTTTAATTATTTTTTCTTTTAACATAAGACATTTCTCAAAGGACATGTCCTTTCAAGCAGTTGATGTATAGATATCCATTTTTGGTAGCAAATAGCAAATATCAAATAGGAGAAAGATATAATAGATTACAATGTTTTGCAATTATGAGACTATGATGCATGTTTGAAACTATGGAGATATCAATAAAAATAATTTAATGTGGTGGTGTATTTCTACTATCAGTTGTTTGTTGTGTTAATTGAAAGTATTATTGAAGTTGTCTCCAAGGTTGATGTTTTCTAGTTATTTAAATTGATATAACAAGCTTATATTTAGTTTATTGGTGCACACTTGTTGTATTTGTATGGTTGATTAATTGGTTCTCTCAAGAAAAGATTAAATCCTTTTAGTTGATCATAGTAATTAGGGAATCTCATTTGGATCATTAAGAACTTGGTAATCATATTCTTTCATGTTTATACAAGTTATAAACTCAAATTTATTTTCCGAACAATTAGAGTATCTTCTAGAAAGAAGTTTCTCATTTTATTTCTCATTTGAATCTGCATACCCAATAAGGCACTAGTCTATACATTTTCACCATTTAGGTTTCACTCATTTTTACATCTGTTAAATTGAACATATTAAGTTTTAGCCTTGATATTGCTATAAAATCTATACCAAAATAAAATTCATTTATCCACTCCCATTTTCCATTGTGGATGAATTATTTTAGGAAATAAACACAAACCAAGTATGCCTCATTCATATAGGTATACCCTCCTCGGTCTAGCAGCACCTGAAGAGAAGAAGGTCTAAACCATTTTGGCCTTGTCATTACCCTGAAATGTACCAAGAGATTAGCAACCTTTTGAGGCATTTTGCCTGCGTTTTTTAGAGCTAACACCTCCCTCCCTCTATCTCTTTCCCACTCCCTCCCTCTCTCTCTCTCAAGTATCTTCAATATCCTACCCCTCCCTCTCTTAGTCTCATCTCACTCACTCACTACCCCATCTCCCTAACCCTTGAACCTCTACCCCAACTTTTAACCTCCCTTCCTTTATCTCTCTCTCTCCCCAAGTCCATCCTCCCAGCACCACTCCCTCCTGTGTCTCTCTCTCACTCACCCATCCCAAGTCCTCCTCCTACCCCTTCCTCTTAGGACTCCCTCTCCACTCACCTACCCCCATCTCTCTACCTCCCCACCCTTAACCCCAAACCCTTAAACCATCTACCCTTTACCCCAACCTCCTCCCCCATCTCTCTCCCCACTCCCTCCCTCTCTCTCTCTCAAGTATCTTTAATATCCCTACCCCTCTCCCTCTTAGTCTCTATCTCACCCACTCACTCCCTCTACCCTCTCCCTAACCCTAAAACCCAAACCCTGCAAACCCTACCTCACCCTTTAAATCTCCTTCCTTTATCTCTCTTCTTCTCAAGTCTCTCACTCACTCACCTATCTCAAGTCTCTCCATCCTACCCCTTCTCCCTCTCTTAGGTCTTTCTCTCACTCACTCACTCCCTCTATCTCTCTCTCCTCCACCCTTAACCCTAAACCCTTAAACCATCTACCCTCTACCCTTAACCCTCCCTCCCTCTTTCTCTCTCCCACTCCATCCCTCTCTCTCTCAAGTATCTTCAATATCCTACCCCTCTCCCTCTCTTAGGTCTCCCCACCACCACCACCACCCCCATCTCTCCCTTAATCCTAAACTGCAAACCCTAAACCCTCTACCCTCTCACCGCTAACCTCCTCTTTATCTCTCTCTCTCTGGCATCTCCCTCCTAGCACCCTCTCAGACTTCTCACTCACCCACCACCACCCCATCTCACCTCCCTCCCACCCCTTCCTCTTATGTCTTCTTTCTCTCACTCACCTACCCCCATCTCTTCCCTCCAGCCTTAACCCTAAAACCCTTAAAACCATCTACCTCAACCTCTTAACCTCCCTCTCTCTCTCTCAAGTATCTTCAATATCCTACCCCCTCTCCCTCTCTTAGGTCTCTCTCTCTCTCTCTCACTCCCTCTATCTATCACCCCTTAACCCTAAACCCTAAACCCTCTACCCTCTATCTCTCCCCCACTACTCCCTCCCTCCCTCCCTCTCTATCAAGTCTCACCCTCCTACCGCTTCTCCTTCTCTTAGGTCTCTCTCTCTCTCACTCCTATCTTTTTCCCCTCTACCCTTAACCCTCTAACTTCTACCCTCTACTCCCTATCTCTCTCCCACTCCCTCCCTCTCTCTCTCACTGAATCCATCTATCTCTCTCCCCTCTACCCATAACCCTAAACCCTAAACCCTTAACCCTTAAACCCTCTACCCTCTAACCCTTTAACCCTCTCTCTCTCTCTCTATAGTCTCTCCCTCCTACCCCCTCTCCCTCTCTTAGGTCTCTCTCTATCTCTCACTCACTCCCTCTATGTGTCTCCCGTCTACCCTTAAACCCTGAACCCTAAACCCTTAACCCTAAACACTAAACCCTTAACCCTTAAACTCTAAACCCTTAAACCCTCTACCCTCTATATTTAACCCTCCACCCTTTATCTCTCTTCCACTCACTCCCTCTTTCCCTCTCTCTCTCTCCCCACTCTCACCATCCCACCCCTCCCTCTCTTCAAGCTCCCCTCTCTCTCTCACTCACTCACTCTTATCTCCTCCCTCTACCCTCTTAACCTCTACCTTCTACCCTCTAATTCTTTTTAACCCCCTCTGTACCCTCTCCTCCCACTCCCTCCCTCTCTCTCTCAAGACTCTCCCTCCTACCCCGTCTCCCTCTCTTAGGTCTCTCTCACTCACTCACTCCCTCTATCTCTCTCCCCTCTACCTTTAACCCTAAACCATTAACCCTTAAACTATAAACCCTTAAACCCTCTACCCTCTATCTCTCTCCCACTCCTTCCCTCCCTCCCTCTCTCTCTCTCAAGTCTTACCCTCTTACCCCATCTCCATCTCTCAAGTCTATCTCTCTCTCACTCACTCTTATCTCCTTTCCCTCAACCCTTAACCCTCTACCCTCTATCTCTCTCCCACTCCCTCCCTCTCTCTCTCACTAAATCCCTCTATCTCTCTCCCCTCTAGCTATTGGTTGTTTTTACTATAACTAGGTTGGTCTTCTAATTTACCTAAGGAATTGCTAATTCCAATCAAGGGAAACTTGAAGGACCTGGACCAAATAATGAGGATTTTAAAGACCTCCTACACTTTGGGATCTGCAAGACCTGGGAGGGTGATCCCTCAATGCGTTTACAACCTCTGCACCATTATCGTAAACAAAATTAACAACAATAGATAATCTCATTTAATAGCTCAACATAATAGCATACTAGTGAGTAGAATTGGTTGTTCATTAGTAATATCAACTGTTTGGAGCATGAGATAACTACAACACATTCCACAATGTAAAATAGTCATTGATTTGTAATTTGTAGCAGGCACTAGGTAAAGACAAAAGAAATACTGAACCATACAAATTAGTACAACTTAGATCATTGCCATATATCCATTGAGGGAGTCAAATTCATAAACATTTAAGGGTTTATGACAGATTTAACACATAACATATAAGATCCTTGAGAACATTGCTTTACAATTTCATCAACATGTATTCTAACCCAATACTACTTATCAAATCGTTATATAGAACATATCCACCTACAATCCCATTCAAGCATTTTAATTAATACCTTGAATTAAATCCAAAGCAGAAATGATACACACCACAACAGTGAGATGAATGAGACAACCCTTGATTATCTTATTCAAAATTCAGATATGCATGTACAATGGAGAGACATGAGTTTGAATTAATCATTTCAATTCAAATGCCAGTACTATCATAAAACATCAAATCCCCATGAATTCAAAACCTACTATAGAATGACTCAAAACCTAAATTTCATTTTCCTTAAAACCATCAAACTTTACAATTTGCTCTACAACTCTCCCTAGACTCGACCAAAAAATATCTATCTTGCTAACCTATACTTCTGGCCTTGAAATATTTCTTATAGAAAATGAAGGAGCAAACAAGCATCAGGATAGAAAGTATCTCTCATTTCACTTGAATTTCTTCACAAAAATCTTGAGGACATCAACTATACCTTCTTTATTTCTCATCCTACACCTTATTCATGCATCCTACAATTACAAAAAAATCCATGGGGCCTCTTACACAAGCTACAGAAATCACAAAAAGTGTAAGAGCCCCTTTATATCATGTTCAGACTACAAAACCCTCAAAAATAGCGTAACTGGGTTGTATGCAAAGAAATGAAGCTTTCTAACTCAAATCAAAGCTAACACATATCTTCACAACCTAGAATTGATTTCACATCAAAATATGGCTACATGTGACTGTACAGTGCTGCATAATTGGAAAAATATAGAAATTTTGAGGAAAAACACAGATTTTTGAATGTCAAGAGCTTGTATTTTAAATCCTCAACCATCAATAATCATTATGATGATCACTTTATGCCTTGTAATGGCCTTTACATGTCAACCAATGAACAACCACCTCTACAACTGACTTTTTAATCTTTTATGATCACATGAAACATAAAACTCACTAATTTCAAGGTTGTTAACATCACTATTGAAATGTTTTAATTTTTTGACCTTTCAAACATTAAAAATTACATCATTAAATTAATTATGTAATGGAATAAAAATTTAAAATATCATGAATTAATTTTGCTACCAAATATGTCAAATATAATTCTATCAAGAAATTAATATCAAATAGATAATATAATCGCATAACTCATACATTTCAATGTCATTGGTCTTCTTCTTCATCCAACTCTTTGTCTATATCATCCAATCCAGATTCGACATTGTAAGGATTGGTCATATCATCACCATCATCATCAATATCAGTTTCGATAATGTCATCATCCACATGGATATCATCTTCATGAACATTAACTCCTACATCATCATTATCTAGTTCCTCCTCTTCGACATCTTCGTCAAGGACATTATCAACTAACTATTGATCCTGATCATCATCTACATCATCTTCTAGTTCTTCAGTTTCTTCTTCTTCCACCACATTATACTTTACCAGCATTCCTCTTGGATCATGTCTAACAACAAATGACCAACCCAGTTTACCTGAAACCTCTGAGTAAAATACCTGCTCACATTGGCTTGGAAGAACATAGGGCTCATTTCTAGCTCACTCAATTGACCTTGTATTAACCATGTTAAATCCATTATCATGTTCAATAATAGTTCTTTTAGGATCAATTTCATTCAATCATAGCTTGTACCATAGGACGATGAACAAAATTAATCTAAAGGACTTAAAGTCACACTCAAATATATCATCCAAAATACCATAGTATCAATTTTCTGAGACTTCTGGATGTATGTCGCTTCTACATGAAACATTAGTCACCTGAAAGACTAAAATTATAACAAAATCACAAGTTTTTTTCATGTCATACAACATTTTTGTTCAAAATTTATGACCATTGCACCACATAGCCTTGTGGTGTTTCACCTGCAATATGTCAAACATGTAAAAAATATTTCAATATCGTTAGTTGATAAACACAATTATTCTTGGCTGAATGTATGCAAAGAAAAAAATCTCAACATATATATACATCAATATAATTGAAAATAATTAAATAATATGGGTGATTAATATATTTATACATACCTGTTTATCTCTTAAACCATATGCTAAATCAATTTCCCTTTGTGTAACATTGGAATCTCCATTACGATAAGCTTCTTTAACCAATGAAGCCATACCTTCCCATGTTAATGCGTGACCAGATTGTTGACATCATTCAATCCATACCATCATCCAATCAAGATTGTGTGCAATGTACAAATGTAGTGCATCCCACTCTCGACCAACTGTATCAAAAAAAAAATTATATTCACAAATGACATATAATTAGTTAAATACCACAGTATACGACCTTAATTTATAATTGATGTATATTGAAGATTAAAAATTAAATAAGTACAATATACATAAAAACCATATGTAAAATGTATTCCAATTAATCTCATGACCATCTTATAATTACCTCTCACTTTCCTCAATCTACCTTTCCCCATCAAGTACTCCCCTTCAAATTTGTTAATGGAGTTGGGATTCCAAATGTGATCTATATGGATCTTTGTTGCAAACTTAGGAAGATATTAAATATTGTACATCATGCTCTAGTATACCATATATCCCTCCACCATATAACCCTCAAGATGTGCTCTTTGTCTAACCAAAGCCTTCAAAAAATCCAAGTGCCTCTCAACCATCCACATTAACCTTGTGTGTATAGGTCCACACAATTGAATCTCCTCAACTTGGTGTATGAGGTAGTGTTCTTGTGCATTGAAAAATGTCGAAGGTAGACACTTTTGCATTTCACACATTAGATGAGGAATTTTTCTCTTCTAATAATTTATATATTCTTTATGGATTTCTTTAGATGACAGTCATCTACAAGTGATTCAAGGCACAAATATATTAACGAGATTTAACAAAAATATATAGTATATTACATAACAAGTAAAACAAATAGAAATTATAAGATGTATACAATGAATTGAAAAAATATCGCTACTTACCTCATGTATTTTCCAAGATCATATATAACTTGCTTGAAATTGTTTTCAAAGTTGTCTAGGAGACATAGAGGTAGAATGTATTGCAACAATTATAAAATGATCTTTTCATTATTTTTCCAAAAGTAGTAAACATAATACACTAAAAAGTACATGCATTATACAAGTGTATATAATATACCAGAATAATTACCTTAATGAAGGTATGCCAATCATGCGTTTTCATCCCTAACCCAAATTCACCTTTCTTTGTTATTATATTGTTTATGTTCGCAGCAAATCCTATGGGAAATCAAAATTTTTGTATGACTTCTTTTATAGCATTGCTTTGCTACTCTATTAATAACCAAGGGAACTTATATTAATTTGGTCTCTATCGCTATTTAATTGAATGAAATTTTTCATTGGATGATTGGCTTCCTGAATGTCACTACAAATTTTGACAATTTTTTCTTTGTCATGCCTTCCATCCAATATTTTCCATAATGTTTATGTTATATTCTTTCTGATATGCATTTTATCAAAAAAATGCACAATTTGTAGTTGATCATAGTAGGGAAACCTACTAAATTGTCTGGGATAACTTTTCAGTCCCTATGGACGTTGGCCATTAATGCCTTGACAACCTTCATGAAGCATATAAGTTAAACAAATTAACAACGGCAATCATTTTCAGTTACAGCATGAGTAAACACAACACAATATAAAAATATAAATTCAAAACATATCATATATGATATATAAAAAATTTGATCTGATCTATAACCTTGACGATTAATTCTATTATATTCCAACTTTCATATGCGAGGTGTCATTCTTCATGGTTTTGATGTAGTCTCTTCTTTCCCATTGAAATTTTTTTTTTTAGTAGTTCAATACTTATGATTTCTATGGAGGAAGTGCCTATACTCATCAAACCCCTACTTTCCTAAACTTGTTGAAAGATGAGATTTCATCTTTGGACAACAAATTGGACATGAAATTTTTCCCTTTGTTTGAAGACCTGCAAGATCATATATAATTGGATTAAATATGTCAATTTTTATAATTATATATAATGAATAGATTATTTTAAAAACATGCATGATATCTACTTCATAAAATTAAATATTCTTAAAGTGCAATGAACGTTATAACATACCAAAAAATGTGTTAGCCCTAGGGCATCATGAATTGTCCATACAAGCATTGCATGGAATTGAAATTGTCTTTGTCCTATTGGTCTAGAGACATCATACATAGTGACGCCATTCCATAACTTTAGTAACTCATTGATAAGAGGCTCGATATATACATTCATATCTTTAACTTAGTACTTACCTAGTTGAATGAACATAAACATTACATAATTATTATAACCATTTTACTGCAATATATATAAATTAATGTACATGACTATTGAATGAAAAAAATATGTCATTATGCAACAAATAAGACAAATTATATGCCACTATGTTAAAGAAAATTGATGTAAACAAATACCTAGAACAATCATTGACAACATTATGTGCTCCCTCTTTATTGACATCCATGGAGGAATATTATCATTGATAACAAAAAAAGGCCACACCGAGTAAATAGATATTAGCTCTCCAAATGGATTGAAACTGTCCACTCCCAATGAAAGCCTGAGATTATGAGGTTCTTCTTTAAAGTGTGGCCATTTTTTCTCCATGTCCCTAAATGCAGAATCATCCATAGGCATTCAAAGAATGTCATCTCCACTTCTATTTCATGCATGGTAATCCATAAATTACACTAAGCTTTCACACCTAAATAATCGTTGCATACATGCAATAATGGGAATATAACGAAGAACCTTGCGAGGCACCTTTTTTGTTAGTTGATCTATTTGATAGCTACTGATATGACATTCTAGGCATTCTATTGCAAATTCATGTTGTTTATGATATATAATATGATCATCGAGACATGCATCTATTGCTTGATACTCCATTCTGATATCTTTCATAATGCTAGATAAATCTTAGTATGAGCGAGGTAAAATATTTGATGGTGGTAACAAAAATTAATTAATCAATCTACAACAAAAAATAATTTTTTAATATAAAAAATATTAATGGTACATATTTCATCCTTTATTTACTAGTGATGAACTAACAACAATTAAAATAGATGAAAAAAGATGACATATATGACATACCTTAACATCCGTGAGATTGCTATGTTTGATAAACCATTCATAACCTTCAAGTTCAATAGCAACAATATAGTAGAGAGAAGAGTTGTTTGGGAGCTTTCATAAAGGGGCTCGTATGCCTTCTCAAGTACAAGTAAATCATGAACATCATCAAAATCATCTTAATCATCATGATTAGCTCTGCCACTAAATGTGTCATAGATCAATGTATATGTACCATCATCTTCAACTATGTTTCTTGGCACATGATCATCTTCTTCCATAGGATCATTAACTTCATCTTCTATATTAACAGCTTCATGTTTTTCCTCTTGCAAAACCACATTCTATGGGCTGTGATAATCCATATCATATGCCTTAGGGTGCCCCACCTTTATAATAATGATAGACACAGATAAACTATGATCATGATCAAGTGATTATATATATATAATGTTAAAATGATATAAACATTTACAAATTCAATCAATATAAACACATAGAATGAACAACTTACCAATAGATGATAATCATGCCCCCCTTCAATGTGACCATGCTTCCTACAATGTTTCTCAGTTGTTGTGATTAAAAGTCTTATCATATTTAAGCCCTTGCAATTATTGTGAGGATAATAAAATTTCCCATCACCCTTTCTTTTCAATCTAGCCCACAATCTATCAAGTGTCTTTCATTTTTTTCTAGACTAATATTATCTAAAATGATTTTTCTTTACCAAGCTTGACTATTTAGATCTTCAAAAAATATCAAACTCACACTCCAATAATTTTTATTCATAGATAGGTAACAAAATATAATAATTATGATATTTTACACCAAAAAAATTTGGCATGCAACCACCCCTGCAAAAGAGAAGATAGTCTGAAGTTAATGACCCCAAAAAACACTTTAAAATGCTAATTCCAAAACTTATTAAATTATGATTTTACTATGATTTCCAACTATTAGACTCCTAAAATTAGAATATTGAACTTTATCGCAAACTTCCTACAACGATGGAGGTAGCAAGCTAGTAAGAGCAAGTGACCCATTGCTAATGTCAATACAGATTTATCCTTTAAGTTAAAGATGTAATGTGTCACTTATTATGACAAGCTTATCCCTAGGGCCCTCAATATTGAGAGAGCCATAATCACACAAGGAAGCACACACTAGTAGAATTTGGAAAATAAATGACTAGGTGACTAAAAATTTTAGTCACAACTAAAAATGACTAAATTTTGCTCATTTTTTGCAACTCAATTATAAATGAGTAAATAAATTACTAGTTTGGTCATTGATTAAAAATTATTTAGTCACACAAATAAAATGACTAAATAGTTAGTCATTTATTTAGTCACAATCCATTTGAATAAATCATTTAAGGAATCAAGAATATAGCCTCCCAAAATACTCTAAAACTTTAATAAACATACCCTAAAACTTTTGTCAAAATCTTATTTTCAAGCGTATCCCACTAAAATGGAGTTTTCATTTTAATAAACATACTCTAAAACCTTCGTCGAAACATTATTTTCAAGCATAGACCACCAAAATGGAGAAGTGTTTCAATAAAGAATGACAGAGAATGGTGAGGAGATGTGCATGAATGGAGGCATAGGATTCATTGCTACTTATCTCATTCCTGCTCTACTGAACAAATCTTACATTGTTCCCGCTACTATTTGTAACCTAGGTATTTACTTAACATATATTTGCATAATCTCAAATTCCTTCAAAGGATTTTGAAGTATCAATGTATCCTATATAGGGTTTAGAATGATTTATTTTAATTAAAAAATAAATAAATGATGTATTTCCCTGTAATTAGATAATGTGGAGATCTCCTAAATCTACCCCAGCACACTATCTTCTTTGGCATTGTATTCATACTCCATCTACTATGGTTTTGCATGTGACATTTTTAATATATTCAAGACCATGGCTTTTAAATAGATCTCAGTCTTTTCCTTAATCATTTTCATGGTAACCCTTGAGATCCATAATCCACCTTCAATCTCTTCTAAGAACATTGTCTTAAGCTAGACTACATAGTATGCATATAAAGCAAGTCCTTCATACGTGCCATTGTTCCAAACCACCACTCACTGCCTTGCTTAAAATGTTGCCTCCATAAGCACAATAGCATGTTTTTAAATCATGGTTGTCAGTGTTTGACCATTAATATCACTACTTTTATCAAGATACAATGATATTTTTGTCTTCAAACTCAAGGCATTATGCAAGATAACATTGTGAATTGTTTCTTGTGTATAATTTGATTTTCTTGCGCATTTACTACTTTGCTAACTTCCTTTAAGACTAGGTATTGCACCCTCAACTGCAATCTCAAACAACTCACTTACTATCACTTGAATATTACTTTCATGAGCATCCTTCTATAAAATAAAACTATGCCCTATAGACTACCTACTTACTACAAGGGACTCATTGTTTCATGGTATTGTAGATCTTAAGATCCTTCAACCTTATTAACACTATTTCATAGTCCACAAGGTATTATTCATTATTCTCCCATCTTTGATGAGTCTCAAAACACTACTCAAACATGCAATCCACTACCTCCATTATAAATTAATGGCTAAGAAGAAACATTGAACCTATCATTACCACTATTACTTCATTTGGATAGTCATTCTCTGATTGCATTTTCCTTGTCTAACACTACCAAAAACATTTGAAAAACCCTTAAGGTAAGCAAGGGGGTAAGGAAACTCACTGTTAAAATCTCCAGTTTACAATACAAGGTTTGAGCTTTATTATCCTATCACTACTCAGCCTCTTTTTGACTGGCACATCTCAAGTTACTGTCACTAAGCTACATAGTGTGCTTGTTATTGGGTACAATATTTAGATTGCAAGATTTTGTTATTAGCTACAATGTCTCAATCTTTCTGGTATTTCAACCTCACTAATCCGTTAGAGTTATTATTTATGTTTCTACAAAGGCCTAGGGTTTGTACCCTAATCATGCTCTTACCAATGCTTTTGTTGGTATTAAAAAATAACCTTAAATCTTGGGTCAGAAAATTAGTTGTCTTGACAAAGTTGTGGTATGATCTTGGATTGTATCCTAGAGTGTGTGGGAAGCTTGTGTTTGATCATTAAGGTATGTAAACCTAATCAAGTAAATGTATCATATATAGCATGGGTCTTGATTTAATACTTTCCATAATGGTTATTAGTAGATCACATTATTATTGTTTGTAGTAACCCAAGATTGCATTCAAGTATGTAACAAACTTGGTTTGTAGTAACATTCATAAGGCTTAGAAAATATTGATCACTCTCTAGAATAGCCCATTAAACATGGGTTGTGCTTGAATGCACTACATAATTGATATAACACAACCACTCTACATATCAACCAAAGTTATAGGCTCTTTATTATAGCAAGAGGTAATCGCTCTTGGATCATGCTATAATTATATCGTAACCTATTAAAATTGAGACAACCTAAATGCACTCAATGATGATTGACACCTACATTATACAACCTAAATTAACTACATTATATGAGTGCCTCCATTTCTATCACAACATAGCCACATTAAACTTGGGTCACACATGAATGTATCATGTATTTGTTATAGCACAATTGTGCCACATGACCAATAGAGTTATGGATCACATAATTATAGTCACAAGAATATTTTCCTTGGTTGTGGTCTTATGTTGATTCCACACAACAAAATATGGACATGAAATTCTCAAAACCCTAAACATCTAAAAATGAAATCTAATGAGATGTTGCTTTAAAATATGACTTTCAAACCTGGAACTACAAATCTGACTTCACAACTTAATTTTGCAAAAATACAATGACTACCCTCAACTTGGAGATATCTTCCTGAATTTTTTCTAATTTTTCCCAAGAAAATCATCCTTAGTTCTCCACAAACTGTCTCAAGTAGAGCAAAACACTATTGCAATAAATCAACAAACTCACTTTTCTTGATGTCAGCCAAAATTTGTTTTTTTCTTATTTTTCATATTTGTTGAAATTTTGACAAAACTGATAGTCAAAATTTTGACGAAACCTAGGTTCGTCAAAATTTCGACGAACGTCAAGGATAAACTTTTAAAATTTTGAAAATTACACATAAAATTTTACAAGCACCCGATGATACATCAAATTATACATATTTCATAAAAAAAAATTGTTGGATTTTGCAGTCAAATGAGTTAGTGAATTATGTAAAATGTCTTGTCTAAAATTGATGATGTGCAGGTGTGTGTGATTTAATTTGGTTGCTTCAACTATAAGGTTCTATGAAATGTATTAATATGTGAAATGAGTGTACAGGTTAACTTCCATGGCCAATAAAATCGAAGGCATCCATGGGAACCCAATGTGATTTGACATGATCCGCTAGGATGTGAGTTGGCATCATTGGTGGCCAACTTGGATTTAGCCTTTTTGGTCTTTTTGGGGAGTTGAAATTTGAAATTATTTAAGTGTTTTCATGGGATTTAGAGTCCTATGACATGTACCTATTGGTGGGGTACCTTTTTAGCCCAAAATCTTGAACAAATCTCTAGATGTGAAACCTTTTTAGAGGCCTTAAAGAGTGTTGAAGAGTTTAAAATTTTGGGGAGTGGGATGGAGACTTGTCGCATTTCATTCCCACTCCTCCAAATTTATTTATGAGTTTTAGTAAGCCCACAAGGTGCTCACACATGTGAGCCACCTTTGTAAGGCTTGTGGGATAGAGTGTACAAGTACATTCCCCACTTCCCAAAGTCTCACATATGTGTGAGCACTTGTGAGAGAATGAGCCTTGGAGAGTGAATGGGAAGGTGACAAGTGTCACCTCCCCATTTAAAGAGTTCAAACCTCAAATCCTATTTATCATCCATAAAAGGATGAAGTATGGACTTTTTGGATTTTTTCTTTGCTTTTGAATTTTAAAGGAGTTGGAGGAAGAAGCTTGGAGCTCATTTTCAACAACTATTCCTTGGAAAATTGCTCAATAAGGTAGGTTTCAAGCCCTTTTGTGATTTAAAGAGTGGTGTTTAAATGAATGAGTTAGTTTCTTGAGTTCTCTTCCCTTTATTCATGTTTGTTTTGTTATGAGAGATGAGGGTGTTTGAATTGATGTCTCACAAGATAAGAACAATTCCAAGTGAGGGATTAAGAGAGGAGGAACCCTCATTGGGGTAGTATCATTCCTTGAAAGTGAAATGGGTATGAGTACCCAAGATATTATAAATTTTTGGTGTATGGGTGATGATGAGTCCAAATAATGGCTCAATTTTGATAGGGTTTATCATATTTTTTTGATGATACTATAAAATTTAGCACCTAGTTATTAGCATTCTCCATGTTATTTCCCTAGAATTATGAACCTTGGGCATGAACTTATACTTGTGACTTTTGATGACATTAACATGCTATGTGAATTATCTATATTAATTTTACACGTGGTTGAATGAATGTTACTTTAAGGTGATTATGGATATGCAATTTTTTTATGTGTGCTAATTTTATTATGTAGGTTCATATTAAGGTGTTGATATAAATGAAGCCTACAAAGTAGAAGACGTTCTTGCCAGCTGGCTGATTGCTAAGGAAGTCAAAAATGGTCATTAAAGAGGTCCATGGAGAGAAATTCCTAGCTCGTATGGAAGTTATAACTACCTTTTAAAAGATCATGTTTGTTAGTTGAGTGAATCTAGGAAGTGTTTTTGTGTCGGATCCTCATTGAGGCAAGTCTACTTTGACTAAATTTGGTGCATGCATAACTTCCTCCCTCTCTTTTCCATGTTTTCAATAAATGTCATCCTCCTATTATGTTGGAGTAGAATGACTAGGTAGTTAGGGTTAATTAGAAGTTTTTCCCTCTATAAATAATGGTCAAATGCCCCTTTTCACAAGGTTGATGTTTTGATATTGTACTTGCATTTTCAGTTTAAGTAATATAGTCATATTGTTGATATGTTGTAATCATGTTTTCAAGGAATAAAATGATATTTTGATTTGTTGTATTTAAGTTAGCTTAGGGAGGACTCATTCAAGGGGGGCCACTTGGTGAGACTTCCACCCATTTAGTTTAAAAGTTAATTTTCTATTCAGTAACTAGTTTTGGTTTCAATAGTTGTCTATTCCTACAGCCATTGGAACTCTATTTTGTGACTGTTCCTACAACCAAGGAAAAAAATTAATTTCTTGTCTATTTCTTGAGATTTCTATTTTTGTTATCCATTCTAGTTCAGTTAGTTGATGCTTAGTGTAGTTGTTAATTCATGCTCAATGCTTATGTTAATTTCTTTCTATCATTTTATTTTCAGTACTGTTTCCTTTCTAGTTTAAGGATGACTATAGTAGAGTCCTAGTGCACATACAATGTTGACCCATTTCAAGTTCATGTCCCTAGGTTGAAAATGAAATGCACCTTCATGATGAAAAAGATAATTACTTAGTGTAGATGTCTAATCTCTAATTCACAACTCTAAGGGATTAGTTATTAAACTGGATTAGAGGAGGTCAAAATTTTTGGTGTCATTGTTGGGGATGGTGTCAAACTAGGAAATTATTTAGAGTCATTTCTAGTTTCTTTCTTGTTTTAGTATCTTTGAGGTTTTTTTAGCATACCCTTCATTGAGAAAAGTAATGATCTGCTATTCTTTCACCAATTCTTTATGTGAGTTGGCTAATACTAAGTTAATACCACATGCATAGAGGTAGGAGAAGAGATGCTCATGGGAGATTCCTTCTTAATGACCCTAATCCTAATAACCAGCTAGTTGAGTTTCAAAATCTGACAAGAGATGAAGAAGAAGAGGAGGCACATCCTCTTGTTGATGCATTTCCCAATTTGACAAGTTTTGAAACTTCCTCTGAAGGCCAAGCTACCCAAAACCTAATTGAAAATCCATTTTCTTTGGCATTCCATCAAGCAGATATGGCTCATGTAAATCCAATCAAACCAACCAACCATCTTTTCCATTTCCTATCACTCATTAGAATGAAGTAGGAGAAGAGTAATGATCTGCTATTCTTTCACCAATTCTTTATGTGAGTTGGCTAATACTAAGTTAATACCACATGCATAGAGGTAGGAGAAGAGATGCTCATGGGAGATTCCTTCTTAATGACCCTAATCCTGATAACCAACTAGTTGAGTTTCAAAATCTGACAAGAGATGAAGAAGAAGAGGAGGCACATCCTCTTGTTGATGCATTTCCCAATTTGACAAGTTTTGAAACTTCCTCTGAAGGCCAAGCTACCCAAAACCTAATTGAAAATCCATTTTCTTTGGCATTCCATCAAGCAGATATGGCTCATGTAAATCCAATCAAACCAACCAACCATCTTTTCCATTTCCTATCACTCATTAGAATGAAGTTGATAATCTCAAGAACATCCCCGCTTCAATTCTTCCTAGCTTCTATGGGCTTGTAACAAAAGATCTTGACACTTTCTTGTTTGAGTTTGATATTCTCTGCAAAAGCTATGACTATACCACTAATTCTCATAGGCTTAAATTTTTTCCTACCACCTTGAAAGAAGTTGCATTAAGATGGTTTATGAGCCTAGGTAGGAATACCATAGAGACTTGGGATGATATGAAAACAAAGTTTCTTGAGAAGTATAAATAATACTATAGGGGCAGTGATATGAAAGGAGATGATATCTTCAAGATGTAGCAAAAGGAAGATGAAAGTTTGGAGAACTATATCTCAAGGTTCATTTCTTTCCTACTGAAATCTCCACATCATGCACTCAATAGCATAAAACCACTTGTCAACATGTGAGTGGACAAAGGTGAAGCACATTTTGGTGAATGTGCAATTAAATTCAATTAGGTGGAATTTCAAAATAGATGAAATGACAAGTTGGAGGGAGGAGAAAAGAAATTTAATGCCACTTGGCTCAAGGAAAAAGGACATGTAAATAGGTTTAAATACCTTGTTGGATGTACAAACCCTTTTGGAGGGATTTTTCAAACTTGGAGAATATTCCCTTTTGGATGCATTTTTTAAAGTAATTGAAGATTTAATAAATCAATAGAAATGATTTTCATTAGCAAGTTGCAAAAGCTAGAAGATTTTGTGATTAGGATTAGCATTAATCGGGATTTGATTAATCTAAAAGGAGATTAGTTGATTTGACCATTTTGACTTAGACTTTTAGATTAATTTAAATCAAATTGAGAAGAAAATGAATTAGACTTAATTAAATAAAGATTTTGATTTATTTAATTAAAGAAGATAGTGTTAGATTAAATCAAATAAGGATTAATTTATTTAATTTAATAGAATGACTTTAGAGATTTAATTAAATAAAATGAATTATTTAATTAAAGGGAGACAATAGAAGCTAATTAAATAAAATAATTTATTTAATTAATAGGAGATGATAGAATGGTAGAATTGGAAGGTTTGTTTAATGATTTCAAGGCATTGTGCGAGGATAGAATGTAGGCCCTTGAGGCCAAAGTTACTAGTATTAATGGCGATATAAAAAAATTATTGCAAGTAAGCCATACTTTGGTTAAGAATAGTACATAAGCCTTAAAAATTCTCTTGAAGAAAATTGAGCAACTTAGAGAAGATCAAGTTTTCTTCTCGAAGATCATGGAGAAAGAGAAAATGGCTAAGGGTAAGGGTAAAAAAACTATGAAGAATGATGACAAGGTACCTATTGGTAGAGGCTTAGCTAAATGGAAGAAATATTTTGATGTTGAGAAAAAGGAACTACTGGATATAGTTGAAAAACATAAAAACTAGCAAATTGAGGTGGCCAAAACTCTAAGTGGCCTTAACTAGTTTCTTGTTTCTTTTCTTTTTTGTTTGGTGTGTCTTTTGTACATTGTTTTGTTGTTGTGTTGTTGGTGGGTATCGCTAGTTTTTGATTTTATACTTTTAGTTTGGCACCCAAGGTGGTTGGTTTTATGGCTATTGGGTTGCTGCTAGTAGGCTTTTGAATATTTTTTGGAGCAACATTTTGTATCTAATGTACAGGGTTTTGGGTCCCTTCAAAACCTATTTTTCCCTATTAATCAAAATAGGAGATGATGAATTAGATAAAAAATGATTTATTTAAGAGATGAAATGTGATGAATTTAATCAAATACAAATTATTTGATTAAATGGTTAGCAAAGGAGATGATTCAAGATGAAGCAATGTTAGTAAAATCAGGATTAGGTGTATAAGATCAATCGATACATTTTTGTGTCTACATTTTTCCCCTCTTTGAAGTAATGTATCTATTGAATTGGTTCAAAGAATAAACTCACCATGATCAAAATTCAAAATTTTCTTAGTTTTTCAAAATGCCCTACTACTGCCTCAATGACAAAATTATGCTGGTATACTGCCCCCTCGAGAGATCAGACAAAAAATTCAATTTTTGGGTGATCTCACAAAAAAGAGGACAAGGTGCCTGAGAAGTCTAGAAAGGGGCCAAGATGCCAAAAATATGCCAAAAATGTGAAAAAATGATGCAAAACAACCCTCAATTGGGAAAAAATGGGCTTAGGAGTCCAAAACCCTAACTTTCAATCTTAAATAGGCCTTAAGGGGCCACTTCCAATACATTTGAACACATAGCCTTTGGAGATTCTTGAACTCTAAGCTCTGAGCACTGATCGAGATGGCACAATACGTGCTTCCATGACACATTTTTGAGCACATTCGAGTGTACCAGTGGTATGTCATCTTGTTTAGACCTTGTTTTTTAATTTCTGAGCACATTAATTAGGGTCCAAAGTTCAACCAATTCAAGCGACACTATTTGGCGCTACTAAAAATCTTAAATCGGCACCGCATGGGCCTAAAGTGTGTTGCTAGTGTGAATTACACTGCAGCAGCATAGTTTAGAAATTAGGGTTTAGGTGTTAAAGTCTGCTGCACTTACAAATTGCATTGTGGTGATGCAATTTGGATTTTAGGTTTAGGGGTCAAACAAGCACACGGTCAAACTATGTTGTGGTGGTGGAGTTTGGGACTTTTTGGTCTCTATCAGTGTAGTTTGGAGTTTCCAAACAACATTTCCTTTGAAAATAGTGACACATTTGTTGTTTCAAGCGTGCAAATTCCAAGCAAGATCTCAATTTTTTACAAAACTTGATGCGATGAATTTTCTGATGTAGGACTTGGTGCAAGTCCATTCATAGGAGCATAGGTCTTTGATTCTAAGTAAATTGACTTAGGATCCCCCTTTGTACAAGCTACTCTAGGATCACTTGGGAGCGATTGGACTCTGGTACATTGCATATGCCCTAGCAATTCAGACACACCTTGGCATGATGACAACATTGGCGGAGCCCTGGCATAGTGAGACATCCTTGTTTCACTTCCCCACAAGCAAAGCGATAGTGACCCTGGAGGATGTTTGGCACATTCTTCATTTTCCTATCCATGGAGAATGATTCATCTATGATGTGGATGTAGGGACAGAGGCCTGATATGATGTCATGGCCCTAGACAAGAACATTTTCTCTGAGGGACAGATCGAGCTAGAGCAATACAAAGGTTAGGTATCATCTTTTTGATTGATTGTAGCTACGATCATTTCAAGACTTGTGGTACCAAATTGACATGACCGATATTTTAGCCTAGGATGGGGTCTTGCCTAGGAGTGGATGCTCCAATAGAGAGAGTACTTTTCCTAGGGGCCAGTAATTTTAGCCTCCATCTACCATGATCTTCATGATTTTGCATACTACGATAGTCAGGCTATCAGAGTAAGGGTCACATTACTGCACATCTGGGCCTGGGAGCACATCGTAGTGCTTTGCCCACAAGTCAAATCTGTCTTCATGGAGTCAGATGAACTATTCATCTAGAGATTTAGGGGTCGACTATCTTTCACATACACAGGGGCAACTGACATCTGACACTGGCAGAGGGTCATCGACAAGATGACAATTTTTTACTTGGAGACCTTAGCTTGGCATGTTTGCCAGGTATGAAAATGTTCAGTAGTTGTTCTTTGCCAGGTAGGACCATTTGATGCAAGGTAGAGAGCACATGATGATAGAGTGGTATCTACTAGACCGAGTTGCTCAATAGTTTGGAGAGACTTGATACCATCTTGATGACCAGTATGTGTCCATCTTTGTGCATACTACAAGGGAGACCACCTAAGGTTGACTAATTCCAGTAGAGGATGCAATTGACAATTTTCAATAGCTAGTGGCCAGACCATGGCCATATGATCAAGGGCCAACAGATGCATGGGTTACATAAGAATATGGAGATTGGTTCCATCCTCTAATGAGATTGACAGTTCCCAATGCATAGATATTGAAAAGGAGACCCCAAGGTCAATCAAAAAGGTAGGGGCGAGGGAAAGGAGGTAGAGAAGATGGGGATGGTGACAAAGATGGCAGCGGGGGTAGAGGAGGAGGTGGGACACCTCTGTGACATCCAAAGTAGTAGCCTGAGTAGCACAGGGATTAGAGGGATGCCCCTAGAGATGGGCATGAAGATCAACTTAGGGATAGTCTCCAAGACCAAGACAGGCAGCAGGACCCACCAAGAGATGGTCACTAGGACCAACCACTAATCTAGCCACCACCACAGCTAGACCTGAGGGATAGTCAAATTTTACAACTAAAAGCTCAAATATAGGTGCTTATTACTGAGAGGGACCAGGTGAGATAGTAGGCCTTGGCCCTGACAACTAAGCGAGATTAGGCCATCCAATAGCAGTAGGCTACCAAGTTGTAGGAAGCGTAGGAGATGGGTCAATGACAACAGCTAGAGGGTATGGTTACATCCTCTTCCAAGGGCATAGTGTCTATGTGGGCATACCGAGTGGCTATATGAGAGGGTGAGTACTATCGAGTGCATTACCACTAGGAAATGCTTCGAGTAATACGAGTTCTCGATTATTCACAATAGACTAGATATAGGCCTCCAAAGGATCACAAGGAGAGGCCAAGTGGTAAGCAGAGCAACCAGTAGGGCTAGCTAATTTTTTATTAGAGACTCTATTCTTTTGAGATCCATGGGCTCATTTTTTATAGCCCCATGGGTGATTGTATTATACTGATTGATACACACATACATCTGATCCTGATTCATGTACCATGATAGTTGTATTATTATCTTGATTATATATATGAGATGATATGATTTGATCTGATATGATGTGTTCTATCCTCTTTATGTAGGATGGATGGATGTTTTTAATTTCCTATATGCGATGTTCTATATGCTATGAGATGACACTATTCTATGTGATGCATGTATGCTTTTTATTCTATTTGATGCAATGTGATGTATGCTTCTATATGATGTTATGATGTGATGCAATGATTTACGGATGCATTTATTTTTCAGTATCTTTCTATGCACTTTTTATGATGATGTATGAATGCACATAAAAATGGTTAAAAATGATTATACTAACAGATCTATATGGATGATGGTGTATGAAATGCCATGACATATTCCTTTTTCTTTTTCAATATATTTCTCATGTATGATGTGTATATGGATGACATGATGATGCACATGATATGATGTGATGATGCTTTATAAATGATTCATATGTGATGATATAGATGACATGATATGATGCCTATGTGATGACATGCTTATATGCACATGGTATGATAATGGTTATATAATGATGCAAATGGATGATATGATGTATATGTTATGTTTATATGATTATGTAATGGATGTAAATGTATGGTTTATAAGATGCTTAGAATAACCAATCTATATTATACAATAATGAAATGCAATGCATGTGAGATGATCAGTGTTTCCTATATGATATGGTATGATATGTATTTTGTGGATGCAATATGGATGCAATAGCAATGATTTCGATTAACTGTCATGGTACCATGTTAGCATGGAGAGAAGCAAGAAGAGATAAGAGAATCTAACAAGACAAAATATGATGATGATGATGATTTACTTACCAGGGATTAGGACTTTAAAATTTCCATTTACCTTATGTCTGATAACATACATAGGTATGATGCATCAAGGTATAAAGAACCAGGATGGCATTGCACCTAGTCTAATGGACTTTGACTCAACAATTAGATAGTACTTTTGTTCACACCTAACATATGAAACCTCATTCAAAATGCAGTTTAGATATTCCAAACATCTTAGAACAAAACATAAAAACAAAATCCTTCCTATGTGGTCAACAAGACACTTAAAACATCCTCCCTACACCTAAACAAAGCATGCATGACCAAGGTTATATTACAAGAATATCCAACAAGCACAATAGATAAAAATATAATGATCATTTCCCCGTTCCTTTCTCTCTAAATCCCTTTGTTTGGACATCATCGAGATGTCATTGAAATGAATGCAATAAGATAAGTCAAAAGACAAAGATAAAGTAAACAAACAAGTTATATTAATGTTTTTCAATACCGCTAGCCAAGACTAAACTATGGTGATGCCTAATGTTGATGTCCATTGTAGGAAGGATGCATCCTAGGACATGATATTATCATATGATTGATTTGGAACTTATTGGATGATAGGTTATCAATACAAAGAGTTGACTAACTTGTTTACTTACTGACCTAGACTTGAGACTTTGACGTTTAAGTTTACACTTTCAGTTTGTGACACTTGTTTCTAACCGTTTCACCAAAGGTTAAGGATGATGATTTTTTATTATGAGTGATGTTTATTGTAGATGAAAGCAAGATGGGGACAGATGGATTTTTTCAAATATTTGGATGTTTTTGATGTTTTTGTAATGTTTTGAGGTTGTTTTTGGTATTTTTGAGATTTTGCAAATGTTTTGATTTTTGATTTTCCAATGTTTTGGGGTTTTCTTAGATTTTGACCAAGATACTAACCTAAAGACCTATCCTAGGGGCCTTGGGGGTTGATAAATAGGTTAGCCTTGCCTACATTATATACACAAAGACCACATAGTTCGACTAACACATACTCGATTATTGATGAGATATAAACAAATAGATTGCTAATTTATTATGATAGACTCCTAAAGGACTAACCTAAGTGTCTTGTGGGATGATCAAAGATCAACCTTTCCTATGTTCAAAGCTCAAAGATGATGTAGTTCAACAAGATGACTCCATTTTTGATATTTTTGACTGACTTTTTTGACCTATTTTTGGATTTTGATATGTTTTGAATGTTTTTGTATTTTTCTATTTTTATGATATTTTTGGATTTTTGGATTTTTTGAATGTTTTTGGATTTTCTAATTTAGGGAAGACTTCAAGAATATACACAAATCCAATCTAATGAGAACATACCCCCAATGTGATGTAATAGACTACTCCAATAAAGGTAGGACAAATTGACCTTTAGAATGGGTTGAGTAGTACTAGGAGGGATCATGACATGAACATAGGACCAAGCTATGATGCGAATGCAGATGGGTGATGGATGGAGATGTGGAAGTGTGATGGAAGTGTGATGGATGGATGATGAAGGACAAGTCATGGAGATCCTAGTAGATGGAAAGTGCTTATTTACACAAGTCACTTGTTTGCTAAGTTTTCACCAAGGTACTTGCCCAAAGCGCCACCGAGGTGGTTTTCACTAGAGGATGATTTTTTTCTTTACTGTTTTCAATCCTTTTTTTAATTTTTTTTTTTAATTTTTTTTGTTGTCAATAAGACACCTGTTTGTTGGGTTTTCATCAGGGTGACCATTTCTCAGGACATTTTCTCATTTTTTGTATTTTTTGGTTTTATACCCCGAAGGATTAGGCATAAATTTTTTTGAGATGGGAGTTGTTTATACTCCTCTTGGGCTATGGGGTTCTTCCAATCTCGTACACTTGTTTCTTAGAAACAATAAGTTTGAAGATCTGATTAAATTTTTTAAAAATTACTAAAACATATTAAAAAAAATTAAAAAATATATGGTGCTCTAGAAGAGAGTCTCCTCTTCAAAAGGGTATAATTTTTTTTTGAAAATGATTAAAAAATTAGAAAATAATTGGCATCCCATGTCTCTACAATATTTTTTGAAAAAGAGGTTGATTATAAATTTTAAAAAATAGTAAAACCTATTAAAAATATTTAAAAAATATATGGTGCACTAAAGGGGAGTCTTCTTCAAAAGGGTATAATTTGTTTCTTGAAAATAATTTAAAAAATAGACAATAGTTGACATCCCACGTATGTATAGTATTTTTAAAAAAAGAGGTTGATTAGAAATTTTTAAAAATAGTAAAACATATTAAAATTATTCCAAAATGTGATTTTAAATTGATAAAAAAATGAAAATAATTTTAAAATCTTACTGAGGATTGATTGAAAACTTTTGAGCCTTTCTCACAATATAAGGCTATAGTTACCCCTCTAAAGCAGACTAAGTTGGGCAACAAGGGAGGTGATCTAATTTGTACCATGTCCTAGGTTTCATTTCCAATGGCCCAATTCCAACAATTAACTCATGACCTAGTGTGTAGCAATAAACCAATCCAAATCTCTCTTAATCGGTTGGGGGAAAATGTATATATTCATTCTTTGAGGAGTTCAAGAATAGACTTTTCACTCGATACTGTGGCTCCTTGTAATCAGAGAAGTTATGTTCTAGAAGTTCCCAACAAGAAAAATAATCATGATAAGAAACAAATTTTGTAGTCTTCTCCTCAAGGGTTGGAAGATCCTTCACAAAAATTACTTCAATCCATAGGCTCATAACTTTTTGATCAGATAGCAGATGAAATTCTTCATGAGGAAGAGGTTACTGAGCCATAAATGTTTCCTTCACAAGATTACCATTTCAATGAGATATGTGAAGGGGATAAGATAGAACTAGATACATAAATGGTGGGAGGCTTTGAATTTTCTCAAATATTATTTCTAGCTCAAACATCAATTTCTCAGTCTCCACTTAAAACAACCCCAGGGAAAAAAAGAGGTCAGAAGTTTAAGGAAAAAAAACTAAAAGAAGAAATAGAAGTGGGGATGCAAACTACTCTAGATCGGATTGTTTTAATTAACAAGAGGCCAAGGAGAGCATGTTTCTCTCATCAAGTGCAATGAATATTTGTTCATAGAATGTCAAGGGAATTAATGCTCCTTACAAGAAAGCCTAGATCAAGCGCTAGATTGATGCTAGTGGGGCTGTAATCTTCTTGCTTCAAGAGACTAAGTTGTCAAAGGATTTTTTTGAAGCATTAGTTTCAAAATGGGGTAAGTGGAAAGCATCCTTTGTGCTAGCCCAAGGGGATTTAGGGGGGCTAATCTCACTATGTAACTCAAAAAGAATTTTTGTAGATACATTGAATGTTGATTGTAATTGGTAGCTTCTATCTCTTCAAACTTTCAACTTGCACTTCAAGGTTTTCAATGTTTATGACCCAACAACAACTCAAGATAAAAAGAGGTTATGGGATAGCCTAACCAACATAATACAAGTGTTAGGGAATGATAAGGTAGTGTTAGCAAGAGATTTCAATGCAATTGTTTCTCTCAACAAAAAGCAAGGAGGTATTTTCCCACCTCCAAAAACAATGGCTAATTTTGGGAATTTTATTTTAGATAATGATTTGAGGGATGTATTGCTAGAAAAAGAGAAATTTACTTGGAAAAATAGGAGAGATTTCTTGCAAATTTTTGTCCGCTTGGAGAAATTCTTAATTACTCAAAATTGGGCTCTCATTTCATGTCAGTTATCCACTCAAATTGTGTCATTTTTAAGTTCTAATCATTATGCTATATTGCTTTCCATAACATATACAAATGGTATTTCAGAGCATAAATCTTCCTTCAAATTTAAAAAGATTTGGTTCCATCATCCACTCTTCTTACCTTTGCTAAGACAATGGTGGGTGAGTGCACAAATTCGAAAAGGCACAAGATGTTTCAATTTTTCAAAAAATTACAATATGTAAATGGGAAAATCAAGGAGTGAAATGTGCAAACCTTAAAAAAATCTTTGTGGAAAAGAAAGAAGTTACTAGAAAGTTGGTTGAAATTCATGAACATATTATCCAAAATGGATTGGATGCTGCTACTTATGAGAAATAAAAGGATCTACAACAGTTATGGGTAGAGTTGGGAAAGAGGGAGGAAGTCTACTGGTGTCAGAATTCAAGATAGTTATTGTTGAAGAAAGGAGATTGAAAAAAAAATATATTTCATGCACCAGCTTAGCAAAAAGAGTTGCAAAGATAATTTTCTCAATTCAAGTTGTATCTTTAGGTAATCAAATATTCAATGCAAAGGAAATTCAAAAGGAAGGAGTAAGGTTCTTTATGAATCTCCTTGCTCCGCCTAAGTCTGCTGCAGCCCAAGGGAATCAAGATGATCAAGATTTACTGTCTATAGTGCTAGGTCTCATCTCTTAGAATGATAATGATGCATTGATGAAACCTTTTACATTATCAAAATTAAAGAAGGTGGTTTTCTCAATGTCTTCAAATAAGGCTCCTGGACTAGATGGTTTCACATACTTATTCTTTAAAAAATGTTGGGATGCTTTGGGTTTTGATCTATTATTAGCTTTAGAGGAGTCACATAGATCTGGATCCATGTTGAAAAATTTTAATGTTACAAATATAGTTGTTCTGCCAAAGATAAAGGAACCCAAAATTTTTGTAGATTTCAGACCTAACTGCCTTTGTAACACTATCTACAAAATATTTACAAATGCTATTTATCTTTGATTGCAACATCTAATCCCCAAGATCATTTCTTTGGAGCAAGGAGGTTTTGTTCCAGGGAGGGAAACTATAGAAGGTGCATTGATGACACATGAGGTGCTTCACTCTATCAAGAAAAATAACTTACCTTCTTTCATTGTCAAGCTTGACATGATGAAAGCTTATGATAGGGTTGACTAGAATTTCTTGCTAAAAGTATTGGCTAAATTTGGTTTTTCCAAAAAGTGGTGTAAGTGGATACTCTCCTATTTTTCAAATGCACTTTTTTCAAATGGTTCTCCTTTTAGGTTTTTTAGAGCAACTCAAGGTGTAAGATAAGGTGACCCTCTTTCACTCTTTCTATTTATAATAATGGTGGAAAAATTGAGTAGGGAAATTAAGGAAAAGCATGATCAAGGTTTATGGCAAGGTATCCTCATCCCTCACACTGATGTGTCAGTAACTCATAACCTATTTGCAAATGATATATTATTGTATGGGAAAGCATCTGTTTATGAAGCTAAGCAAATAAAATGGATTTTGGATAAGTATTCATTGGTGTCAGGCCAAAAAATAAAGTCCCAAAATTCAAAAGTTTATGTCTTCAATGTCAAGGCTACCATCAAAAGGAAAATTGTTAGACTATTAGGTTTTCAGGAGGTACGTCTACCTTCTAAATACTTGGGTATTCCTTTTTTTATGGGGGCTAATAAGTCAACATACTGGTCCAAAGTAATTGAGAGAATCAAAAAAAAAATTGTGCTTGGAAGGTCCATTGGTTGTCTCTTTCAGGACACATTTTGTTTATAAAAACAATTCTTTTTGCAACCCCTAATTATTTTTTATCAGTTTTACAGGCTCCTAAATCAGTAGTTGAGCAAATTAAAAAAATTATAAGAAGTTTTCTATGGAAGGGTAATATGAATGATGTGAAGAAAATCCCATTAATTTCTTTGGAAAATATGGTGATGGAAAAATTGAAAGGTGGTATGGGATTACACGATATCTCTAAATGTAACTTGGCCTTTGGAGGAAAGCTCATTTGGAAAATCTATACTAAGTCAAGTTCCAAATGGTTCTCTTTGATGAGGGCTAAATATCTAGATAGCCAAAAATCGATGAGAATTTTCACAGTCTCTAACCCTCTTGAAGGGTCTGCCATGTGAAACTTCATGATTTCATGCAGGAAAGTGGTTACATTGTATATTTCTTGGGAAGTTAATAAGGGGGATGAAGTATTCTTGTTAGGGATAGCTGATTGTATTATTTGGGCTCTAGCTCTAAGAACGGTTGTTATTCAGTCAAACAAGGCTACAAGGAAACTCTTAATAGGGACAAATCAATTCAATCTTAGAGGGTTTTCTCATTTTTTTAGAACAGTGTGGTCTTACCAAAAGTGGGAAACTTTGCATGGTTAGTGTTGAAAAAAAGATTTCTTACAAGTGATTGGTTGGTTAAATTAGGGATTGTTGAGCCTTTTAATTGTGTTTTTTGTAATCAATCTCTTGAAGAATTATATCATTTTTCTTGAAATGCTTATTTCCCCAATCTTGTTGGTTATTTGTTTTGTAAAAGATGGATTCTAATACTCCATTACCAAATTTAGTATGGGACCTCTTCTCTTCATGGCTTGTGTTGTGCAAGTCTTCCTTTTTTGCATGCATTTGGAAAGTTATCCCAACATTAGTTTTATGGAATATTTGGTGGCAGAGGAACGAGCAAATTTTTAGAAAAACCTATGCTTTTGCTTGTTCAGTCCATGCAATTATTGAAAAATTAGTTATTGAAGTATTGAATGCCTGGGTGCAAGATAATAAAAAACATTGGTTCTTTATTCTCATCATGGCATAATTTCATCCTTAAGGGGTGGCAAGGTATAAATTTTCCTTTTAAAGGAAGCTTGAAGCAACCCTACAAGGTAAAGATGGATAGGAGTATGATTAAATGGCTCTCACTAATGGAAGTTTTCTATAAGTTAAATTTTGATGGAGCCTCTAGGGGAAACCCAGGTATTTTAGGGGTAGGTTTTTGTATTAGGGATGCAAGAGGAATTGTGAAGGAAACTAATTCAATAATTTTACCATCAGGAAAAAATAACATTGCAAAATCAATGGCTATCCTCCATGGTCTGATCCTTGCAAGACAACTCTAAGTTAGTGCAATGCATATAAAAGGTGATTCCTTGATAGTTGTCAATGTGTGTAAAGACAATGCATTAATTGGCATATGAAATATGTCTTGCAAAATGTTTGGAAAATTTTAGATGAATTTGATGACTATTGTATTTCACATACATATAGAGAGGGAAATATTCTTGAAAATCATTTAGCCAACATGTGGTGTGATAGGAAGGAAACTTTTTTCTTGGAGAATAATAATAATATACATGCCTTTCCAGAACTAAAGGAAATAATGGACAGAGAATGTGTTCCCTAATTCCATTTGAAAATCATGCAAAGGGGTAGAGTATTCATCTTATAAGTTTAATTAAATTTCAGCTAAAGGAGTTTCAAAGCCTAGTAATAGATATACATAGTGGTAATACGAGCGGAAAATGAACAAACTCTTGGCTGATTTGTTAATGAGTCATCAGCCCTGATGGAGTCTACATTGTTGTGTTAATGGAGAGCTTGGTTAGAAACATGTGTTATAAGGGCTCACAGTGAAATGATTCAGAGTTAAACACATGGGTGTATGTCAGAGTAGGAAAGGACAAATCAAGTCATGGCAATGATCTGATGATTCTAGCAGATTATCAAATATCTAAGTTTGATCATGTCACACTAATTTCATGTTTAATCTAATTCTTTTATCTATTATGTAGGTACATTTTAATCATAATTTGAAGTGCTCTTCCACAAAATGTTTTTTTTGGTTTTTGTGTTACACAAACCAACATTTATTGGAGTAGGGTTTGGTTTTAATACCAAGTCCTTCACACCCTATCTCATTGTGAGATTTCATGATGTCACTAGAGAATGTTGTCATTAAAAGGGCTCTAGAGAATTCACTAATTCACAATGAAAAAAATTTAAGTGGAGGGCTTTGAAATATTTTATTATTCCTAGTAGGCTAAGGAGAATAGACACAACTATTCGATGTGTGCCATGTCGGTAGAAGAAGGTGCCAATTGTTAAAGAAAATATCCATGGATCTTTAAATGGCTTTCCATCCATGGAATTTTCATGTTCCAATGACTATGAAATCATGGGAGAGACCATTTGAGGAATACCTATCTCATGATTATCTCAAGCTGATTTTCAAGGTTGAATGCTTGAGGGTGGAGGATTGTATCTACACGGTGTTAGGTGTAATGCCCCACCAAAGAACCCCAGAGGACAACACTACTATGCATTAGTAATGAAACTATTTTTTTTTTAGTGCAATAACAAGAAATATAAATCATATCTAACATAACATATAAGTTAAGCTATGTCCACCAAGGTTCCATGACTACATTACTAACACAACTGGAACAAGATCTAAACATACATATAGAATTAAATAATAGCATGGGATCATTTTAATCCATTGAATTAAATAAATATCATATACTTCCATATTATAACATCAAATGAGTAATCATCAAAATCATTTATATAATTCTACAAGTACATATACAAATTCCTTTTCCATGAGGGTACATTATTACCTTGTACACCATTACACTAATACATCCCTGAATACAATAGGAAGAGTACATCAAAATTACATTACATGATACAAATGATATATAAATACAATACATAACATGTGCAACTATCTATCAAACTAGTACAAGATCCAGAATCCACTGCATAAGGGAACATCCTTCAAGCACATGAACAAGTACTAGGAACCCAATGGAGGAAAATCATAATCCACCCAACCATGTGGAACCCTATGGTCCACCCCCTATGCTAAGAGAAAACAATAAGGTCCCAATACATCAATCAATCAAAAGGACAAGAGACTAACACAAAGGACTAAACATGGCTCCAACATAACCCAATACAACATAAACATCACATAACAAAGACACCACTTCCAGAGGCATGGAAACAACAAAGGTGAACACAAGACTAGGGAATGCTAGACTACAATAGGGAGTGCCATCACATAGCTTACCATGGGTTACCCTAGTGAATCTTCATAGGATACCGGATCGTATCTTGAGTTACCTTGGTAGCCTCTATTGATCCCTAAACCCCATAAAAACTCATGCGGAATCAACATAACTTTCATGAGGATAAGGAAATTGATCTTGCAATACCAGGTCTTCCCACTCATCTCAAGCCTAAGTGAGCACTTGAGACATGAGTGAGGCTTACCATTACCTTGATTAATATGAGAACTACCCAACCCCCTAGTTCATTTTAGGTTATCAATGGATTAAAGGAACTCTCAATTAGTTACAATGGACACCACTTTGGGTTCCAACCCCCATTAAAAGCCACTCCCCCTACTATCAACTAGAGACCCAACACATCAAATAGGGTTAAGCCATCTTGCACACCAAAACAAAGCCACATGAACACATATCCATAGAAGGGCATGAACCACCTTGCTCACAAATCACAACCATAATAACAAGTAAATAGAGCAAGGCTAAAGACCCCCATGTACACATTTCAAGCACATAATCAACTATTTTCAAAATGAAATAATAATGAATCCAAAACTCAAACTAATTCCCCCAAGCCTCTGGAAGTCTAACTAACCATTTTACAAAATGACTCCCATTTTGAAATAATAAATCAAAAATCATTTCCATTTCCAAAATAATCACAATAACATGAACTCTTAATAACTATTTACATATAGCATCCACATATCAACTAATATGAAATATGAGTGGAAAACATCACAAAATACATTGTTTTCACAATAAAATTTGTGCTCAAAAACTAGTGTCATAGTAAATTTACAACTCAACCAAAACAACTATAAAAGAATCCAAATACTTATTCATCATAATACAAGTCAACTTCCTTTCACTATTTCTTTTCTATTTACAAACACACACACACACACATATATTTATAACTTTCAATATACATATATATCTGAATATATATATATATAATTATATTATATTATTATTGTTGTTTCCTTTTAAATAAGACAATACATAAATTTATCACATATTAAAATAGGAAACATACAAACATATACATACATAAATCAAAACACAACCAAACCATTTACACTTGGGTTTCCTAAATAAAATGTAGGAATCACTTTAGTGTATGCCACCCTAATATGGCAACAAATGCCATTAAATGGAATGTCTACGACAAAGGCTATGAATTGAGCCATATAGACTAACTAAATATGTAGATCTTTAAATAGAGATCAATCTATGCATAGGTCACAATGAATTCCATTAAATAGAGCATCAAATCTTTAGATTCGAATAAGATCTTTCCTTAATGCATAAATAAGATAAGAAATCTAAGAGGAAATAAAATTTGAACCCAAAATTAGATTTGGTCAATATGCTTAGAATCCTTTAAGAAAATATAGTTAGTAGGAAAAACTAAGACACATATATCATGGAGTTCAATTTATATAGGGTACACCTAAATAGATTAGCAAGGGAGCTCTCAAAATATTTGAATTAATGAAGTAAATAACATGCAAGGAGAAAGTCATCGAATGAAAGAAGATATTTGACTATTGGTCATGCCCACAAAAGGATATAAAAGTCACAACAGAACTAAACTTGGGAATTGGACATTCCAATAGGTGACTAACATCTTCTCATGGTCGTTCATTTACTTTATCAAACCAGGGGACGTATACTTGAAATGGAACAACACGGTATGTGCACTAAGAACTAGTTTCCAATCACCATCTATAGAAAACAAATACTTAAAAGAGGTATAACACAAAACTTTCTAACTCAAATACAACTCGACTAAAACAGAAATCATAACAACTATTATTAAAGGACAAACTGTGAACTGGCCTTTGCTGCAGGAAAAAACACAGGGATGGACTCCCAATGCTGTAGGAACAATACAAGGCTAAGTTTCGGTTGAAATCTACAAAAATAAATTCTAACTAGTAATGAACATGAATTGAATAGTTAACTACAACAACTTGCTACAAAATACTTACTAAGTGGGCCCCCTTAGCAAGCATCAATGAGATTACACAAGAAGTTGACTCAAAGCTTCATCGAATTTTATTCATATTCAAAACCAGAATACATCGATTACTCTGTTTGAAAATAAGACTTTAACATAGAAATCTATTGCTTATTCAACTTAATTTTAACTCATACTATTTTCATCCTCGTTCACTCACGTAGGAGGAATGGTTATTTAAATGAAAAAGACAACAAACTAACTAACAGAAGAAGTCATGATCATAAATACATTCTGAATCTGCGGAATAGATATTCATAAATGAAAATCTACCTGCTCGACGCGACCCAGAGAAAATATAGCATTACACACTCCCTAGATTAAAGGACTGTTAAATCTCCTTCCCAAAGATTCAGTCAAAGAGTTATTATTGGAACAACTTCTTCAACGAAGCCGAGATTCTTTGCGCTTGATCAGCTTCTGCTCCCTCCAACAACTTGTAATAAATGACAGAGGCAAAGGAAAGCATAGACACAAGTGACACGACATCCATTCATTAATCACATGTTAATCCTATTTCATTATCCAAAATCATAAGCATACATCAGCCATGCGGGGGGTCAAAAAGGTAATTAATGAAGTTGTCAAGCTACAAGAATATGGAATTCATTGCTAGAGGATACCACCCGAAAAGTCTTTAATCAACAGGTTTAAACAACTATTAATAACAAAAGTAAGAGTATCAAAAGTTTAAACTATGAGCATATTTAAGGCTCATCAACTATGGGAAAGGAAAAACTATAGGTTAACACAAAATGAATTATTTGGATGAGCTAAAAGACTTTCTAGCAAATGCATTTAAAGGTATTGAATGCCAAATAAGTCAAACCTTGAAGCCAATAATATGCCTATAAATATTCCTAAGCAAGTTCCATATTTCAAATGTTGAACAAAGGCATATTTTCTCAAATGGATGATGCTATAAATGAATCGAATATAATGATCTTCTCAAACTAAACCATAAGGGGTAATGACTTACAACCTAAACTACAATACTCAAATCTCAACACAATAAAACACCAACCAACTAAAGACTAATGATCATACAATGATTTACTACCAATTCTCACTAATTCACAAATTTAAAACATAATAATTCACCAAATGCCAAAATAATATGCAACCAAGCACCATTATCAGTTTCGCTAGAAATGAGATCACAACAGGTAAAAGAGGAAATCACCAACATGTGACAATGGAAAGAACAGACCACACAAGACAAGCGATGGAATCCATACGAAATATGCAATAGAGTCATGGATAAAAATTGAAACCACAACCATTAAAATGTAGTGATCTCCAAAAAGGATAAGTGCATCAAATTTTTAGCATAAGGGATTTAACATCACACAACCAACATGCAAGGGGAGGGCATCACAATAGCACTATCAAACTTTATGCACAAAAATTATAGATTGATTCCAAGCATATGATATATATGAAATTTGAATATAGCCTATGATAAATGTAATCACAATGTAAATTAAGCCAAAACCAAGGTAGGACGCCATGCACAATGGCTGCTTTAAGTACAAATCAGAATACCAAGCTTCATATCTAATTCATTGAATCTGGAAAGAGGATAAGCAGTGATCAAGAAAGAGAAGGGGGCACACACTTTACAAACAACAATTAATGGTTTCAATATATAAGGTATGGCACCCAACATAGAAGTGCAAAAATTCCAAGATTCGATTCCATAAGAAATAAAAGAGATTAAACTTACATTAGGAAGAAGCAATGAAAAATTTAGGCATAGCATTTGTGAATAATTAATGTGTGGATTCAACATTGAACAACATACAAAAAAAGAATAATCAATTGCTTTCAATAACAGAGAGAGAAGGAATTCCTATTGCATTGAATGGATAAACAAAACAAAGAACAATGAAGACCAACCAGGATTCCTACGCAGCTGAAATGGAGTTCACTGCCAAAATCTAACCTCTACATCTGCAATAATCCACTTCTACAAAGCCTTAAGCAAATCCTTCGTAATTTACCCCAATTCCCAATTTTTTTTAAAAATAATTGATCAAAAATAAATATTCAACGGATTATTCTTCTAGACAACGTTCTCTGTTTGAAAATGAAAAAATTAATCAATCATTCCCCACTTCGTACCAAAATGATAATTATTTATTATTTTTCCCTACAAAAACTATAATATTTTCGAACACAAAAATCAAATGAAAATCACACAAATCAACAAGTTTCCAAACAACACTCAGTTTGAAGTCACGCATGTGCTTTAATTTATTTATTTTTCTATATTTTTATTGTTTTTATAGTTTAAATATTATCTTGTTCTGTAAAATATTTTATTTTTTATATTATAATATTTTTCACACCTTTCAATTTATTAAAACTCGACATTAATAATAAATATCTTTATATTTAATCTTCAAATTACTTTATAACTAAATAATATAATTTAATAAATTAATTAACCAGAATTAGCATGGATATATATTTATCAACATGATTTATTTAATAATCTATTTAATTCAACAATAGTCAAACAACATTATTAACAATTTTAATTTAACAACTAAGTATCAACAATAATCACCTAATATAAACAAGGTCAAAATGAGAACTAACCACAAATGCAAAAAATATTGACGAGGTGACCAATTGGATACTCATCCTCATCGAGGATGATGGCAAGGGTAGGGAACCTTTTGTTATCTCCATTTTCAACAATTTTCTATTGGGTTTAAGGAACACTCAGACTTGACAATTCAGGTGGGCTTGATGCCTGGTCCTTGCAACCCACATCAAACAAAATGGTCAAACAACACATATATATATAATCAAATAGTTAGATACACCATGAAAGGAAATCACAGTGTAGCAAGGTACTCATTAATGAGTAATGCAACACTATCCCTCTCACTAAGACACATCCAATCAAGTAAGCACATCAATGTACAACGAATAGTTACATCGCAAACACCATCAAAAAATTACCAGATAAACATGTAGTAACCATAATTAGATAACACATAATGCTCATAATTAAATTTATCCACATAAACCATTAAGTCCATAAATCTATCATAAAAAATGCATAAACTCAAAAAGTAGCAAGAACATCAAAGTATCATCAAAGCAGTAAATCTAACATCAACAAAGTGTCATAATATCAGTCCTATTAGAATAATCATCATTCCACTAGGGAACAACATGAGGGGCACTACATCCTCCCCCCTAGGATTAGGCTTACTCTTGGAAGCCTCATCACTAGGATCCCACTGGACCCTCACCTACTCCACGTCTTGACCTCTGAGGATGAGTCTCCTATACTCCAAAATTCCCACAAGCTCCCAAGTTAGCTTCCCATCCACTACCTATAATCTCCATAGTTGTTTCTTGATGCTCTTCCTAGCAGTTATCAATCACTACAATCACTCAGTGAGACCTACCTAGATAACCCACTGCTGGCTTTGAGGTTTTTGACCTCTAACTGAATTCTTGTGCACTCCTTTGAGGACACTATCTAGCTATGTGTCCTTGTTGGTCATAAGAAAAACAACCTATACCTTTGTCATAACCTCTGCCTCCCGAGGGTGCACTAGACTACTAGAATCTCACTCTACTGGATGCAATCTATGTGCTCTAAGATGACTGGCCAGAATGATAAATTTGGGCTCGCAACCAACTCCATATTTAACTAGATTGAAAATGACCACCTTAGAACTTGAAGCTTGCTAGAGGCACAATACTAATCCAAAAACCAATCATCCAAGTCTCATCCCCCAAACCACCACTATAACTATTGAACGTAGGAGAGCGTTCCCTCAAGAGATCCATCATATGACCCACTATAGCTAAGACATTTCTCCTCCTAGGATACCTTTGTCTTTCCCTACCACCTACTGATTACCCTCCTATCTAGGGCCTAGGTGGATAAGAATCTCCTCAAGCAAAGGACGTAATTGAGCTCCCTCTAACTTTGGTTGGCCACGATTCTGACCACCATTTCCAAGAACATTCTGAGGGCCCTGGTGTTCCTCATGATCATCATCATGGGAAATTTGAGAAGGGGTGTTCTAGTAGTTAGCCCCACAACCACCACCTTGACCCCTACCTTAATCTCAACCTCTAGGTATCATCCTACACAACACCACCAAAGGAAAAGTCTCAAATTACTAAGTGAAGATGACAAAAGGGAGAGAAACATAATCTATAGAGTCTAAGCAACTAGAACAGCATAATGGGCTCATATGAAACTAGAGTGCCTAGTGTTAAAACTTGGGCTCTAATACCACGTGTAATGCCCCACAAAAGAACCCTAGAGGACAACACTAACTATACATTAGTAATGGAATTATATTTTTTTTTAGTGAAATAACAAGAAACGTAAATCATATCTAACATAGCATATAAGTTAAGCTATGTCCTCCAAGGTTCCATGATTGCATTACTAACACAATTGGGACAAGATCCAAACATACATTTAAAATTAACTAGTAGCACGAGATCAATTTAATCCATTGAATTAAATAAATAACATCATATACTTCCATATTATAACATCAGATAAATAACCACCAAAGATCATATATATAATTCTACAAGTACATATACAAATTCCTTTTCCATGAGGGTACATCATTACACCAATACTTCCCTGAATACAATAGGAAGAGTACATCAAGATTATATTACATGATATGAATGATATAAATATATAATACATAACATGTGCAACTGATAACAAAGGAAACAACATTGTCTTTGGTAATTTTGCACGAGTTCCCTTTTTTTTGAATTTTTGTTTCTCTGTTACTCAATGAATCAACTTGGAGGGGTCCCCACGAGGGCTTCCCCACCAAAGCAACCTATGACATCTATGATCAACATTTAATTTTTGAGTGGGAGATCTAAAAATCCCCCATGAATTGAGCATATTCCATCACCTGGGGGTTTGAACAACCTTGCTTTTTCTTTTGAAGGAAAGACTTGTGTTGGCCCAGATGCCCAAACAACCTCCTATGTGGAAAATATTGTTGGAAATCAAAATTCAACAAAGACACCTCAAAAATCCATGTCAACTTTTTGTACTATGGTGGGGGATGAATTGGACATCCCAGGTGCAATCTTGAATGATGCCTTGGAAGGTTTGAATCTATCCTTGGTGGGGAAATTTTTTGCAAGATGGCCCAATATAGACTAGGTATAAAAATGTGCCTTTGACACTTGGAAACTTAAAGGTAGTGTTTCTATAAGTGTTATTACCAAGGGTCTCTTTCTGTTTACCTTTTTTATCCTTGGGGATATGCTAAAGGTCCTTACACATGGACCATGGGATTTTGATAGTGGTTTTAAAAATATTTTGTCTTTATGCAAGTGGAAACTAGGGTTTAATGCCTCTGCTGATTTGGGGAATGTTCCTCCAACTTGGGTTAGGCTCCCTGGGTTGCCACTTGAGTTTTGGCACCAGAAGGTTTTTAAAGGAATAGATGATTCCTTTGGTTCTTTGGTCACCATTGACAAAGTTACTCTTCTCAAAATAAGATTAGTCTATGCAATAATTTGTGTTACATAGAGGTTAATATAGTCCTACCCACTTTTGTGACTCTGAAATCCAAGTTTGGAAAATGGGTTCTGCCTTTAGAATTTGAGAGGGCTATGGTATTCTGTTAGGGATGCATTAAATTTTGGCACTTATAGGATGCTTGTAAAATAGCTCCTCTTGAGCCTAATATTCCCCAAATGGAAACACAAATGAATGATCCTTTAAAGTCTTTGTTGAATAGTTCAAAGGAACATAAAACCTCAACACCAAATAATGAATTATTACTCACTATAGAAGCATGTAACCTAGATCAGAAAAATGAGATGACTAATACTTCTCCATCAAAGGATGTTCCAAAAGATAATCTAGATAGGCTATTTTTAGAGGTTTCCAATGAACCATCCTCGCCACCATCTTCAGAGAAACTTCTAGATTTAGATAAAGAAAAGGAAAACAAGGGAACAACTTCACCTCCAATACCCTAGGAAGAGAGCCAAGCTAATGGCTGAGAGGAAGGGGAAATTATAAGCAAAAAAGAATAGATTTTGACTCCAACTCAGGACCACCAAGATCGTTCCTTGGGGGAGGAGCAATCATCACAAAAAATTTAGATGAGAAAGGATGGATAAATACCAAATCATAAAAAAGAAAAAGAATAGATGTGGGGGAAATAGAAAAGTAGGAAAACCCTAATCAAAAGAAACAAGAATCAAAGAAATAATAAAAGATGTGGCAGCAGGTTAAAAAAAGACCCTTGATTCATTGGTAGGGAAAAAACTGAAAAGGAAGTAATGGAGGTCAACCTCCCTCTTGGGGTAGTATCAACTTGATATTGCTCCCTAGCTCTTTTAAGTTATGAAGATTTTGTCTTGGAATGTAAGGGGTCTTAATGGCCCATATAAACATGTGTTAAAAGAATTCCTCTCTGAAGTGAAACTTGATATCCTATTGATCTAGGAAACTAAAATAAAAAAGGAAATTTTTGAGAAAACCATGAAGTGGGTTTGGCTTGGTGATGATTATGAGACTAGTGATGTATATGGGGCCTCTAGAGGGATTCATACCTACTAGAGTTATTCCTAGTTTGGTGGCAAGTTGAAATTTAAGAATAAGAACTATCTCTTGATTTGTATGGAGGATGGTGATTCATCAATTAAATGGAATATGTGTAATATCTATGGCCCCAATTTAAGGTTGGATAGGCTTGATTTATGGAATGTTCTGGATGGAATCATGAAAAATAGAAAAGATGATCTTTGGATGCTTGGAGGTGATTTTAATGCCTCATTGTACCCTTGTAAGAAAAAAGGAGGTCTTACTAACTACTCTGAGAGTATGATGGATCTTTCAAATTTTCTTGATTCAACGAGACTAATGGATGTCCCTATTATTAGCTCTCACTTCACCTAGACTAATAGAAGGAAAGGAAATAAACTCATCCAAGTTAAGCTGGATAGATTTTGATCTCCTCTAACTAGAACATTATGCAAAATATCTCTCTTATTGCCACTCCTAGAACAGGCTCTGACTATAATGCTATTCTTCTGGAATGGGATGATAGGGTGATTAAAAAACATTACCCCTTTAGGTATGAAATCATGTGGTCCCTTCACCCAAACTTTAAATCTCTAATTGGGGAATGTTGGAACCTTCCTTGTGTTGGCACCCCAATGTTTAAGCTCACACAAAAATTAAAAAGAATTAAAGAAAAGGTTAAAGGATGGAACAAGTACACACTCTTGGGAACATATTTACTACTAACAGGGACCTAAATTTGAAAATTAAGGAAGTCTAGGATCAAATGGAGGTAGGAAATCGTAATGATAAAATTTGTATCGGAGAAAGGGAGCTTAGATCCCAATGACACAAAATAAGCAAGAAGGAGGAAATTTTCTAGAAACAAAAATCAAAGATTTAGTGGCTTAAGGAAGGAGATAGGGACACTAAGTTTTTTCACCAATACACTATGAAACATAGAGGAAGAAATAGGATCAGATCTCTTTCCACTGCTAATGACATCAAATTGGAAAGGGAAGATGATATAGCAAAGGAAGTTGTCTCCTTCTTCTCAAATTACCCAACACTTTCAAGAGTTGAAAATATGGAATTGGATGAGTTCCTACATGTAATACCTAATGTTATCACAAAGGAAGACCTAAAATAATTAACTAAGCCTATCACTATGAAAAAAGTATAGGAGGATGTTTTCTCTTTTGGAGCTTTCAAAGCTCTTGGACTTGATAGTTTTCCTCCCAGCTTCTTCCAAGTCTACTAGTAGATTGTGTCTATAGACCTCTTTAATATCATTAGAGAAATTTTTAGATTGGAAAGACTCTTGAATAAGATGAATACCACCTTTTTGGCCCTTATTCCTAAGACCAATGAAGTTGCTTCAATGAATGATTATAAACCAATAAGTCTATACAACACAACTTATAAGATATGATCCAAAATTATTATAAACAAGCTGAAATTGGTCTTAGGAAAACTAATTGCTATTAATCAAAATGGTTTTGTTTAGGGTAGAAAAATATTGGATGCAACTATCTATACTCGTGAAATCCTGTACTCTATGGATTACAGTAAAAATCCAAGTATGGTTATGAAATTAGACATTTCCAAAGCCTATGATAGGATTTTGTGGAATCTTTTATTTGTTGTTTTGGAAAAAAATTGCTTCACTCATAAATTTCTCAATTTGATAAAAGCTTGTGTGACTACCTTGAAGTACTCGGTCCTAGTTAATGGTATAGCCCATGGTTTCTTCTCACTTGGTAGAGGGTTGAGGTAGGGAGACCCCTTATCTCCCTATCTTTTTGTCATTGTGGTAGAGGCTCTAGGGTGCAACATAAAGAAACAACTTAATAATAGGTCTCTAAAAGGTTTTTGTGATGCTTCTTCTTTAACCCCAGCCTCACATCAACAATTTTTTGATGATACAATTCTTATGGGGGAGGCTTCAGTGGTTGAAGCTAAATAGTGGAAATCTATTTTGGATAAATATGCTGAAATGTCAGGACAATGTATAAATTACCAAAAAAGAAAAATTTATTTTTTTAATACTAGCTTGCTTGTGAAAAATAAAGTGATGGGGATTTTGGGGTGTCAGGAAGTGGAGTTACCTACTACTTACTTAGGCCTTCCTCTTTTCTCTAGAAATTTTAATAGTAACTATTGGAACTATATAGAGGAGAAAGTCCAAAAAAAATTGGTTGGCTAGAAAGGAAAATTGTTGAGCTTGGTAGGAAAAATATAGCTTTTAAAGGCTTCTCTACAAAACATACCTATCTATTATCTTTCAATGTTTAATATAGTGGCATACATTGTTGAGAGAATTGAAACTATTAAAAGAAGATTTTTATTGTTAGGAGTGGAGGACAAGAAAAGAATGCCACTCATTAAATGGGATAAGGTGTGCATTTCAAAGAAAGGAGGGCTAGGAATTAGAAGATTAAAACTTTTCAACAAGGCTTTGGTGGTGAAAATGGGCTGGTTTCTCCTAGAAAATGAAAAAGATTGGGCTAAAATCGTAAGAGAAAAATATCTTAAAAATAAGGATGCTAGTTATTTTCTAAGGAAGAAGGAGATTCCACATGGATCTAGGTTTTGGAATAATTTTCTTTAATCTAGAGGAGTCTTGACTAGAGGTGTAAAAATAGTGATTGTGAATTGGCTTGATACTAATTTTTGGGAAGACTTCTTGTCCACACCGACCCCTCTGTTGACCTCTAAAGATCTGCAACAAATCAGATAGAGACTGAAAAAGTGTAATTGGAAAAAAAGTTTCTAATTATTTGGTGTGGGAAGGTTTGTGACCTAAATGGAAAATATTCAAAGACTACCTAAACAATGTTGTTCTCAAGGGATGTAGACAACAAAATTGGGATGTTTTTATTGACCTGCTTATGAAACAAATAGGAAGTCTCAACCTCTTCTCAAGAAACAGAAAGGATGAATGGATCTGGACAAAAAATGTTGCTGGTAGGTTCTCGGTTAAATTGTCCTATGAGTCCTTGATGCATAAAACTCTAGTTTTAGGATCTTTTGACTGGCTCAATGTCTAGAAGAAGAAACTTATTCTAAAAATAAACTACTTCTAGTGGATGGTTATACATGGTAAGATCCTCACTATAGAAAATCTAAAGAAAAGAGGTCAGTACCTTGTCAATAGATGCAACCTTTGTAATGAAGAAAAGGAATCTATCATGCATCTATTTTTTCAATGTTCTTATTCCCAAGAAGTCTGGGGATTTTTTCTCAATATTTTGATGGTGGATTGTGTTTTTCCTACAAATGTTCAATTTTTTGTGGAAGGATGGATTTTTTGCTCTTATTCTCATAATATAATTAGTGATTTGTGGGTACAAATTCCCCCATTTCTGGCTTGGGGCTTGTGGAAAGAGAGAAATAATAGGGTGTTTAGGGATACTGCAAGGACTAGTAAGGAGCTATATTTAATGGTTAAAAGAAAAAATAAAGAAAATGTGGAAAGTTGCATGTACAATCAAGCTAAGAAAAAGCCAACACAACTAGAGCTAAGCATAAAACAATAATGGGAGCTCTCCCATGACCTAAATAATGTAAATTGGCTAAAAAAACTTATTAGAAAGGGGTAATATTTGGATCCCCCTAGATCCAGGATGGGTGAAATGAAACTTTGATGGTTACTCAAAGGGGAATCCTGGAAGGGCTACTGCTAGTGGAGTTATATGGGATCATAAGGGTGCCTATCTATCTAGATACATCAAAGGATTAGGAACAACAATGGAAAAATTTGATAAGGCATCTGCTATTTGGATTGAAGTAAGATTTCTTAGATAGAAGGGATACAACAAGTTAATTATAGGAGACTCTAAGTTAATAATAAATTATCTCAACAACATGGTGAATATTCCTTGGTAAATCAGAGATCTGTTGGAAGATTGCAAAAGTATGTTGCAAGAAATTCAATATGTTAAAATTAGCCATACCTTAAGGGAAGGAAATAAGGTGGTAGATTTGATGGCCAACCTAGGAATAAATTAGGAAATTTTAATATATTGGGAATTCTATAATCTGCATAATCAAATTAAAGAAGTCTTAGTGGCATATAGACTTACAAAAAATTCTCAAGTAAGGAATTATGAAGATGGAATTTTTAATTATTAATAAGAGTGGTGGGGTGAGATGGCTTATGAGGATGTGGACCTCTTAGAGGAAATTTGGCAAGCTAACTGGATGTTGGCGAAGGAATGTTGTAAAAGGATTACCAAGTCCCAATAAAAGAAAAAGCTAAAGATGGAAAGAATGACCAACTGATAGTTGTTTGTACCTTAACATGAAATATTTAATCAGGAAAATATATCACATGATGACAAATCTCAAGTCTAATCTTTGATGTGATAGATGGACTTGTGTTTGTAACAATACTAAAAGAAGGAATAAAAGAAGTGATATCATTGCTAGAAAGGGAAGTGGAGCTGTCACTAGTAATAATGATGAAAGGCGAAAAGGTGATAATCAAGAAGTGAGTTCTTCTATACATTATAAAATAAAACCTAACCTGAAAGTATCGGCTTAGTCATTATGTCAATCAGCTCTTCTTATGATAAGGTGAATAGGGTGAATAGAGAAGGGTGTGGCTATCAGAACCAATGTGAATTTGTGATAGGGGCAGAAGTGGCTGCAATTACCACATGTTCATGTTGCACCCTATTGAAAGAAAGGGCCCAATCCGGAGGGCTGAGAACCCTATCATATAGTAGGTGCTACCTCAAATGGATTATATATGCTATCTCGATCCACATCTAAGTGACTCCTAGGCCTATAGTATAGTAGGGGGTCCAGGTGAACAAAATAGTTATAAGTAAGAGAGGGGATCTAAGTGCCATTTGAATGGTGGGAGATTGAATCTTCTTCCTTGGGTGGGTTAGGAGAGAAGGGGTTGGAAAGGCATGGTCAAGATTAGCCTAGGGAATGGACTACTTCTGAGTGCATCTTGATCCAGCAAATGAAAAATCAAAACTTTAGGAATGATGCTCCTGAATGAACTCATGTGGATGGGAGGGACTACACAGTATATCATGTATGATAGATGAAACTAGGGGGTGGGTGGGAGATAGTTGAGTTCTAATAAAAAAACTATGATTAGATTCGAGGATCCACTCATCCTGAGTTTCCATCTCAGTTGTTTCCATCCATGAGTGAATAATGAGTCTGCACAGCTTGTGTTGGTAGGCAAGTGTGTTTCACTTTGTATTTCACTGAAATGGAGGGATACAATGAAAAACTTAGCTATAAATTTGATAATGCATGGCATGATGGGGAAGTTAATTTGGGTAGGCTCTAGTTTAAGGTGGATGCAAAGTTGATTGCAAAAGTGATGGGTCTAGCTTATGAAGGAACAAAAGGTTGCTAACATTAGCAATGGTAAGTATCAGGATTATTTTGATATTTTTTTTTGAAGGAAAAGAGAAACCTGAAAGATTTTAGAATGGTTACTCTAGGGTTAAATTTCTGCCTCCATATCACAATGTTTTTTTCATTTTTATGAAATATTTTACCCTCGAAGGGCACTACCCATATGTCCATGGATACCACTTTCCCATCCTCAACCACATAAGACATTAGGAAAAAAACAAGTTTCCTTTCTTTTTTATTTTTTTCCTTGAGCTAGAGTCTTACACATGAGGCCAATCCACCATTACACCAGGGCCTCATAAGATCCATTTACAAATTGGTGCTTTCTAAGACCCCTTAGAAAAATCTAGTTCTCAAATCGATTGAAGACCCAAAACCCAAAGCTTGGTAAAAATTGAGCTTGTGGAAGATAGTCCCCACCCCAAGTCTAAAAAATATAGTAAAAAATCACAAAGTCCTGATATTTCTTTGTGGAAGGACTTGCTTTTGGTTACACCTGAGAAAATGAAGGATGTTTTGATGGAGATGGGGACTAAAATTAAGAGAAAATTTTTTCTGCGTGAACTTGGGGAAGAGGTGGACACTATTACTATACAAGATGATAATGAGATGGAAGGATCTAACCTCATTGGAAGGAGGTAAAAGAGATAGGAAATGGAAGCATCGAAGGGACAGGAAAGTAACAAAAACTCATAGATCCCAAAGGAAAAAATCACCTGATTCATCAACTGAAGAGATTCCTGATAGTTTGGGTGGAAAATTGGTTGAGGAATTAGAAGTAGAAAGTGAGGATGGTAATGGTGATGAAGATAAGGTGAAGGTGTCACCGCATGAGATGGCTCAGAAAGAGGAGGAAGGAAATGCTACTGAAAATATGAAGAAGGAAGAAAAAATTGGAAAAGAAGACAAGGCCAAAGTTGATGAGAATGAGAGGATTAAAAAACTATAGGAGAGGATGTAGGTACTAGAAGAAAGGTAACATGAGAAGGTGGAGGACAAAATACTTCAAGCCCTTGAATATGTGGTGACAAGTATAATTGAGGATAGGCTATAGGATCTGGAGAAGGTATGAAAGAAAAAGGAAATGATGGTAGAATTCAAACCTTGGAAGAAGCAATTAAGAAAAAACTGGAAATGACGAGAATGAGAGGATTAAAAAAATTGGAGGAGAGGATGTAGGTACTAGAAGAAAGGATACATGAGAAGGTGGAGGACAACAAACTTCAAGCCCTCAAAGATGTGGTGAAGAGTATAATTAAGGATAGGCTATAGGATTTGGAGAAAGGTATGAAAGAAAAAGGGAGTGATAGTAGAATTCAAACCTTGGAAGAAGTGATTAAGAGTGTGTGCTTGGTGGTCGATGCTATTATGGCTACTATTTTTGGTATGGGAAAAATAAAAAATCAACAAAAGAAAAAAGCAGTGAGTGAAGGCGTAGATTTGGCTAGAAAGATGGAGCTAAAGGCAATAGTGAATGACACTATTGAAGACTTGATAAATTATTGGAAGCTAATTGAGGAAGCATAACATGGTTTCTTCGTTGTGTTGTTTTTTCTTTTTATTTTGATGGTTTTTGTTGTTGTGTTTCCTAAGACTGCTATTACTAGTAATGGTCGATGCGGCCAGAAGTTAAATAATGGTAATGTTGTTTATATTTTAAGTAGGGACTCTATAATATATGTTAATAAGTACTTTAGATGGTTAGGGAAGGATGCTAATGATGTTAGGTTAAAGTATTTTTATTCCTATGATAGAACTACAATATTTAATCGTATGGGAATTGGTTAAGAATTTTGTTTGTGGGAGGGGGAAGTGTGGTGGGCTTCTTGTTTTTGTTGTTTCTCACCACTTGTTGTTCTTATCATGATGTAATAATATGTTTGAGTCAGAGCCCTTTCCCTACTTAATCAATCAAAAACATGTGTAACTTTCTCTCCAACTAGTACAAGATCTAGAATCTGCCACATAAGGGAACATCCTTCAAGCACATGAACAACTACTAGGAACCCAATGGAGGAAAAAGCACAATCCACCCGATCATGTGGAATCCTAAGGTCTACCCCCCATGCTAGGATATAACAATAAGGTCATACTACATCAATCAATTAAAAGGACAAAAGACTAACACAAAGGAGTAAACATGGCTCCAACATAACCCAATACAACATGAGCACCACATAACAAAGACACTGCTTCCAGAGGCACATAAACAACAAAGGGAAACACAATACTAGGGAATGCTAGGCTACAATAGGGAGGAGTGTCATGACATATCTTGCTATGGGTTACTTTGGAGAATCTTCCTAGGCTACTGGCCCCCATTTTGGGTTACCCTAGCAGCCTTTATTGATCCCCGAACCCCATACAAACTCATGCAAAATCAATATACCTTTCATGAGGACAAGGTAGTTTATCTTTCCATTCCAAGCCTTCCCACTCAGCTCAAGCCTAAGTGAGCACTTGAACCATGAGTGAGGCTTACCATTATCTTGATTAATATGAGAACTACCCAGACCCCTAGTTGACTTTAGGTTATCACTAGATTAAAGTAACTCTCAATGAGTTACCTTGGATACCACGTTGGGTTCTGAACCCCATTGAAAGCCACTCCCCCTACTAGAAACTAGAGACCCAACACATCAAACAGGGTTAAGCCATTTTTCACCCCAAAATGAAGCCACATGAACACATATCCAAAGCAAGGCATGAACCACCTTGCTCACAAATCACAACCATAATAACAAGGAAATAGTACAAGGCTAAAGACCCCCATGTACACATTTCAAGCACATAATCAACTATTTTCAAAATAAATAATCATGAATTCAACACTCAAACTAATTCCCCAAAGCCTCTGGAAGTTTAACTAACCATTTTACACAATGACTCCCATTTTGAAATAATAACTCAAAATCACCTCCATTTCCAAAATAATCACAATAACATGAACTCTTGATAACTATTTACACATAGCATCCACATATCAACTAATACAAAATATGAGTGGAAAACATCACAAAATACATTTTTTTCACAATCGCATTTGTACTTGAAAACTAGTGTCATAGTAAATTTATAACTCAACCAAAACAACTATAAAAGAATCTAAATACTTATTCATCATAATACAAGTAAGTCAACTTCCTTTCACTATTTCTTTTCTATTTACACATTGTTAGAACTGTAAAATTTTGCAAATTTTACAAGTTGTTTATGCCCATGCATTTCCAACTTAGTCCCTCCCATAATCACAAAATCCTATCTTCATAATATTTTTTGCCCATACTTTGTCATGTGGTCCCATAGAATCAATCTAGTCCTAAATATTTCACTGTATAATTCATATTAGCAAGAAATGGTGAGGGTCTCCCCAATCCATAAAGCATATTTACTAATGTGTATCTTTTATAGTCTATCAACAAGAGTTCAAGAGTGTCATATCGAATATTTCATCCGTAGACACATATCGACATGATGTAATTCATTATCTCGGTGATAGAAAGGTCATATCGGCAAGAAATTCATCATCGTAATAAGTCATAACGAACTCATATATGTCTTACTGACTAGCACATGAGGAGAGATATTGGCTAGAGTAAAAGTCATCGAAATGAAGTCTTATTACATGCATCGGGTCTTGCCGACAAAGCATAAGGGGATTCTATCGATGACTATCGGGGTGAAGTCAGGGAGTCTTGCCAAGCCATATGTCATGCCAATAGGATTATGTGGGTAAAGGACTCAGTAGTATGAATTGATTATCGGTGAGAAAAAAATCATCAAAGAAAGATACAAGAGTCACACCGAGTGTTGTTCATCGGTGAGAAAATAATTATATCTCAATGACTAGAAAATAGACTAAAAGATACATCTTAGTGAGACACGAAACAATCTATGGAACATCTCCCCGACTCAAAATGTCATAGTGATATACATAAAACTTAGAGGATAACTATCGGTGAGACTTTGGATGTTGATAAGACTATGGGACATTAGAGTGATATATAGTTTGTAATAGTCAGTGAGACTTCGAGGTGTCAGGGAGACTACAGGATGTTTTAACAAATGGTTTAATGAATGTTGCTAAAAAGCTATCACCCAAGATTTGAAAATGTCTCACCGATAATACCAATGATGTCAAAGTGTGAATTTTGAAAAAGGACTTACTGCACTCGTGTTTTAGCTAACACATTAATGATGCGACGAAGCTCAATAAGGACGATTCAATTGGAAACCTTAGTGTGGAATTGACAATGGAAAAATCAAGAAGGAAAACGAAGAACCCGAACATTTTCTTAGTCCGAAAGCTTCGAGCAAAATACAAAAAAGTTATTGTGCCTTAGTTCCTCTAATTTTAACTTTTGTAACTTTTGAGGAATGGAGTCCCCCAGCTCGGGAAAATCAAAAATTAGAAATCATGGTGAAAACAGTCAACCTAAAGGAAAGAAACAAAAAACTGAGATAGAACATGAGGGAACTGAACGAAGATTAAATCAAGACCTCATTTACCAGTTACCTGGCTTTGGACCTAAAGCCAGGCGATCTACACAACTTAGGGTAAAAATAGATAAATTGGATGATAAATGTAAACTCATAGGAGATGTTTGGACTCCAATAAGAGGGTATGAATTGTTTAACTTACACTATTATTAGAGAAATTGTTTTGAGCTCGTATGCAACCCATGGAAATTTAATTTGGGAAAGCTGGTGTGCCCTAATGTATTTGTCAATGCAAAATTGGTAAAATTGTTAGCTGTTCATTATAACCCAAAACTCAAAGCTATATGTGACCCATCCGGGAAATCACAAATACACTTATCAGAAGAAGCAATAGTGGAGGTTTTCAATTTGGAAGGGGTTTGCAATGAAAAAATCATATGTGAAGAATTGGAAATGGAGTTCGGGAGAATGGACACAATTTATAAGGGTTGGAGGTTGCTAATTCATAGGATTAGACAAGGTGGCAAACCAGTTCCTCTACAGGATAGTGATGGACCTCCTTTTCATATTGACCTACTTGAACCCTATATGAAGTACACTTATTTCTCAGTAGGACAGGTATTGGGAATGGGTGTCCTCGAGTATATGTCAATTGTTCCTATGATAATTTAAGCAAATATCCAATACCACAACTCTAGGCCATTTGATTATGCCTCATACATTTTTAAGGGGCTTGATTTTGGATTGATGGAAATAAAGGGCAGAGCTTCTATCTTTCATCTTAGGCATTATTCATTGTTGATGCACATAGTGTTATATTTTGGATAGGAGTTGGGACTATGGCCTTAGGAGATGAGGATTTCTCAATTTGACAAGGAAGGTGCAGCATTACCTATTCAATTATGGATTGTTGTTTGGGACAGTAGGTTTGCCAATTCTAGTTTTGTTCATTTTGAGGAATATTTTGTGAAGACAGTGTACAAATTGTACAATCATCCATGTGATTTTTCTTTATCTGAAGAGATAAAGAGGTTTCTTCAGCCAAAGGATTTCAATGGGCCAATTAGTCATAATTGGGGAGATTGGTATTGCTTGGAGGGTGCTACTATGATTATAGTTTATGGGTTTGAAGATGCCCCATTTATTTTTCCAAAAAGAGTCCTAGACATAATTGCATATTTGGAAATTGTCAAATAGATGGACTATTCCAGCATTATGAATTTTAGCTCCTTTGGAAAGTAGGCTTTCATGCCTAGTACATTATGCTTTGATGATTTTACTATACTAGCCAAAGAAGGATACAATTTGATCCTTGATAAACTATTGTTGTACAATATGAAAAGAGGACCACCCTGAAAGAATTTTGATCTAGAAGGGTACATTAATTTTTCTAAAATAAGGATAAACTTTGGAGGGTATCAACATGTGCCCTATCACTTTGATGATATGATCCATAATTTGGAAGAGGAAGAAGCAGATATAGTGTTCGAAAGATATAATCAAGGGTTACAGGATGCAAAGTTGTTGTCTTCTAGGGAGGAGGCATCTGAGGATAATGTACCACAATTCCAACCAAGTAAAATATGTAGATTGAGAACTTAGCATTACACTTTCCCTACTAGAGAATTGAGTGCTGAGGAGAATGTAGAGGCAGATGCAAGGCATGTAGAATATAGATCATTTATATCAAATGATGAATTTGTAAACTCTCCAAAGTTTAAGGCATTCTTGTACAAACAAAAGGGAAAAGAAATAAGGGAAAAGGTTGATAATATTACATTAAGTAATGAAGAGAAATTGCTGAATGATTTGAAAATATGTGTGGACAAGGAGATGGCAGATATGACCCCTGAAAAGGGGAGGAAAATGTTGGAAACTTCTGGTGTTATGATTTTTCCTAGTTTGGATCTGAATTTTGCACTAGTTGTTGATAGTTTCTTGAAAGATAATAATGCTACACATAAGCTCAACCGAGAAAAGGTGACAAAAAGTGTATGTAGGGTCAAAGTATAATCCAGATGAAGGGTCATTGATGATTTGGGCCTTATATCCACCTCATAGAAAATCAGTGGTCATTGATACTAAGAAGGCATTTGGGCATGTTATGAATCTAAAAATTGGAGAGGCTGATCCTGTGGCAACATCAGAAATTAGAATTAATGTTCAAAAATTAAACAAATCCCAAATTCAGATGCTAATTAAGGAGAGGGAAATGTACAAAAAAATAATGAAAGAATGTTGACGGCAAATGACCACTTAAAATATTTTTTAGGTTTTACAATGAAATCAACCAAGCTGCTCACCCATGGTGAAAGTTCACAGTCAAAAGATCATTGGGAAGGATCAAGTGCTTATTCTAAAGGGAAATATGATGCACTTGTAGCAATGATTAAGAAAAGACAGGCCAGCCTAACAACTTGGTTACATAAGCTATGGGGAAAACATTCACATAACTTTGTTGCATTGAAGGAACATAAAGAATGGATAGAAGGATTCTGGAGAAGTCTCAAGAGATAAACCAGAGGGATGTTTCTAACAATGTAGCAATTGAAGTTGTAAATAACTTTTTGAATAAACACCTTGACTTATCTAAAGAGTTGCAAGGGGATGGACATGGATTGATAAATGTTTCTAGGAAAGGATTGACAACATTCTTTGATGAGAGAGGAGAATTAAAAGAAATGACTAGATGTAAAAATGAAAGTGAGTCAATATTGCAAGAAATCTTTAAGACAGCTACTGTGGAAGACAAAATATTGGATGAGGCATGCAAGAAAAATAAGAAGATGGTAAGGATGGAGATCACAATCCAGAATGCAGTAGGAGATGCAAATACACATGAACGCTAGGATTACTTGGATCACCTATCTAAGATTCATCTGTGGCTTAATAGAGCTTGATTATCTTTTAATCTTTTGTTGTTTTAAAATATGAAATTTCTGAAAGGACACGTCCTTTCGAGTATTTGATGTATAGATATTTTTTTTGGTAGCAAAACTAAGGATAACAGAAGATAGGTAAAAATAGGAGATAGAAGAAAGATACAATAGATTAGAATATTATGAGACTATGATGCATGTTTGAAATTATGGAGATATAAATGAAAATAATTTGATGTGGTGGCATATTTCTGGTATCAATTGTTTGTTGTGTTCATTGAAAGTATTACTGAAGTTGTCTCCAAGGCTGATTATTTCTAGTTATTTAAATTGATATAACAAGTTATATTCAGTTTATCGATGCACAATTGTTGTATTTGTATGGTTGATTAATTGGTTCTTTCGATAAAATATTAAATCCTTTTATTTGATCAGATTAATCAAGGAAGCTCATTTGGATCGTTAAGAAGAACTTGGTAGTCATATTCTCGCATGTTCATATAAGTTATAAACCAAAATATATGTCAAACAATTAGAATACTTTCCAGGAAGAAGTTAGTCATTTTAAATTTCTCATTTGACTTTGCATACCCAATAAGGAACCAGTCTCTACATTTTCCATCATTCAATTTTATTCTTTTTTTACATCTGAACATATTAGATTTTAGTCTTGATACTGCTATACAGTCTACACCAAATCATATTTTATTTTATCCACTTCCACCTGCCATTCTGGGTAAAAACCATTGAAAAGAGTAAGTATAATTCAAGTCTGGTTTATCCATTTAGGTACACCCGCCTAGGTCTAGCAACACCTGAAGAGTAGAAGGTCTAAATTATTGGGCCTTGTATATTACCCTGAAATGTACCAAGAGATTGGCAACCTCTTGAGGCATTTCACCTAAATTTTTGAGAGTTAAAAAATTGGCGATTCTACTGGGGAGTCAACTCAGAGTCAGGGCCTTAATCATAGAGTCAGAAACATTGTATAGACTCCGCTAGGAATAAGAAATAATAAACACTTTCTAACTTTTAAGAAAGTTAGTGGTGACTCTGACATAAGCATTATATCTATTCAACATGAATGGTAGAAGATCCTAGCATAAGGGAGGTCCTGTTGGAGGTCTAGTTGGCAACAGTAAGTGGACACACAAAGATGATAAGGTTGATAAGGGTAAGAGGGTAAATGAAGAAATGTGCATAAAAAATAAAGACAAAGCATCAAGACCACATTGTGAGACATATGATCGTTATGATACATGGAGAGATAATTCAAGTATAGAGCCTTGTACCCCTAAGGAACAAAGAAATGCTTTTTATGATCCTCAGAAACAGATAGAGTTTGATGCTAAAATCAAAGTTGAACAAATTAGATATCAACAAGAATATGATCTAAAAATGGACGGTAATCAGAATGGACCTATTGATCATGTAATTCTTCAAGAAAATTATGAATTCTCAACTCATGAAGAAGTAAAAGCACAATTGGAGTTTCATAAGCAAGAGTTAGAAAGAGCAAAGGTTGAATAGGAAAATGCCCAAATGATACAAGCAATCAAAAATCTCAAATTACATAAAGCCCAAATTATTTCTTAGACAGTTGGTTTTTCAAAGTATATACCACCTCATAAGCAGGGCAATAATAATGCAGGGCCTTCTGACCCATCAAAGGCTCCTCACAATCAGATAGGAAATTAGTACAAATAGCCAAACCATCCACTGCATATTCCCTCACAATATACAAATACACAACTACCTCATGGTCAACATTACATGGCACATTCTCATGCACAATAAAACAATCCAATGTACTAGTATCAGTACCCACCTAACCCTCCCCCTCATCAGTACACAACAATAATCAGACAATTCAACTTGACAGGGTTTCAATTATACCCTTACCCTATGGATGGTAGTTGGAGGAGTCTTGTTCCTAACTTTACAGGGAGTAGTGCAATTACTGCTAAAGATCATTTAAGGAGTTTCAATGATTTCCTCCAAGATTGGATATACCTTATGAGGATTTACATATGAGGCTATTCATGATGTCACTCACTGAAGAAGCCAAGGATTGGTTCAATAGCCTACCAACAACCTCTATTGATTCTCTCCAAGAATTTTAGGATCGATTCCTCGAGCAATATGGGAATCTAAGTGCACTAGATGTTGCTCTTCATGAAGTAATGTGGATTCAGAAAAATCATAATGACTCAATTTATGATTTTAACCAGAGATTCAATAAATTGCAGAATAAGATACCTCTTGGATCAAAGTTTCTAGACTCTGTAGCATTGAGTGTTTATTTGAATGCGTTTGATCCAAAAAAAGGGTATGAATTAAGAAATAGGTTCCCAAGAGATTTAGCTGAAGCCCAAAAGATAGCATTAGCAATTGAAAACAATAGGAAGGCTATTGGGATAATCAATAAAAGAGACAACCCTAGGGTCCCTCAGCAAGCCAATAATTACCAATACAAATAGGAGAACACATATAGAAATGAGAGGCCTAGGTTACATGACATTCCCTATGGTACAAATTGGAAGGATGGAAAATTTGTAATAGATAGGCCTAGAAACAAAGAAACTCCTGATCCATTAAGAAAGAAGGGAACATATATGGTCAATAACAATTATTTTTTGTGAAATTTTTGATAAGCCACATTCCCCAAATTATTGTGTTGTAGCCCAAAGAATGCAAGAAGGAATGTTAATGGGTAACAGTGGAGAAGATCACACAGTGTATTTGACTTCAAACACTTTTCACTGTGTTAAGGAGAAATAGTCATCTTTAGAGGATGAAGGTTATGAGTATGATGTTTCAAATCAAAGGTTCAATGTCCGAGTATGTGCAGGATCATCATGGAAAAAATAGGCCCTTAAGTGGCAAAAAATTCAGAAAAAATCAATGTTAGGCAACTTTACATAAAAATTTGAATAAGTTATCTATATTATTTAAAAAATATGTAAGAATAGAATCTCTAGAAAATTGAATGTAGTTTCTAACCTACTAGGTTTATTTAGAAATAAATAAAATATATTTGGTGAAATTTTGAAATTTCAATGCAGTAGTACTTAAATTTCAAGGAAAAAACAAGAAGTAGGTGTATGTCTGACCACCCTAACCATAATAAAATGATAATATTTTTTTATAAGATTTTATATCTAAGTAAAGGACTCATGTCCGGATGTGATGAATATTTTTTTGTAATATTTTTCCAAGTAAATAATTAATTATGAATTTTTTATTACGACTTTTAAAAAATATAAAAACTCGTATGTCTGACCACCTTAACTTGGTCAAAACTTCATGAAATTTATTTTTTATTTTTTTAATCCTATAGTATGTGAAGCATAGAATGTGACGCATGTTTCAGATTTAAAAAATGTGATACCGTTTGGAAGTTATAGATGTTTTTTAGTCAGCCTATCGATCAAGACTTTAGTCGTAATTCTAATAGAAAATGAATAATAATTATTTATTAAATTCAAATTAAAGCATAATTTATATTGGCGGAAAGTTGAGAATCTCCTCTAAAAACCCTTTTTGTTTCATCAATTTTGGATAAAAAAAAAGTCATCAGCCACATACCCTACAAATACCCATAATATTGCCACTTTTTGGCCCATCACGATCCTGCACATACTGTCCACATGGTTGAACAATAGGTTTTTTCTGATTTTAAAGAATATTATCCTAAACCACACCCTATTGAGATGCCTACTCAGTGAAATATGAGGAAACTCATCGAAGAGGAGATAGAGAGGCTAACTATTGCTGCAGTTGAAGAAGCAAGGAACAAGTACTAGTTAAGAAATAGGATAGTAAATGAAAAAGGTTGTTAGAGTAATAAGTTATTATGCTTAATTAATTACATCACATTGATTAATTAATTAAGTCACTTATTCCTCTTTATTACTTAAGCTAAACTTAGGCACATTAATAATTAATTATTAATTATTAAGTGTGCACACTAGGGTTTCCCTTTTTAGGGTTTGTTGATCTCCTTCATAAGGATTGATCACTTTGTAATAATTGATTCTCTTAATGCATTTTTACTGAGAGGTTTACAGAGAACATTGTTTTGGTTCTTCATATCTTTTGCATGTGACAGGTATCCATCTTGCATGCAGGTGATCTTGGATTCTAACATGGTATCAGAGCTCCAGACCTACAACTGCCTGTTCGTGATCTGAAGATATGGCCTCTCTATGAGTTTCGAGTGCAAGGGTTTCCACAGGCATCTTTTCTGCAAGATCTAGGGGTAGCCTATTTTTTGGCTCACTTTGGGCTCAAACGGACACAGCCATCGCGTTCATAGCGGCAAAAAACCCTAGAAACGCTTGTCGTTTCGTTGATTTCTGAGAAGTTGACTTGGGAGGCAAAAAAATTTGTTTGGGGGGCCGTACGGCCTCCCTAGCACGCATTACAATGCATTTTTTTCAAAAAAAATCAATTTTTTTTTTTTTAAATTGAATTTTTCGCAGAAAATCTGCGCTGCCAGTGTAAATGGGCAGCGCCGCCCATCGGCCACCGGAGGGCCGCTCTGCCCGGCGGCGCCACCCTCAAGCAGCCCCCACCGCCGCCCGGAGCCTTCACTCAGCCCTCGAGGGCCACCTGCACAGAGGCATCGGTCACATGGGGGACCGGGCGCTATGCGCCCAGCCCCCGGCCACTCTTAGCCCCCAACGCAGGTCCTATGGAGGACCAGGGGATCAGCCCACAGGACTAGGGGCCCAATTTTTTTTTCATTTTGCAAGGGGGCCGATTTTTTGCAGCGACGGCCATACATCCGTCAAATTTAAGCTCGTGAATTGATGACGTCAGCATACGGCCGGCCCTCTTTGCCCTCCTAACCCTAGTTTTTCCTAAAAGAGCAGTTTTTTTCTTTTGGCCATAACTTGGGCATACAATATCAAAATTGGGAAAACAAGATATCGTCGGAAAGCTGGTTCCGAGCACTTTCCAGTAGTGCTATTTATTTTTCAGTATTTTAATGTTTTCTTGCATTTATTGCTGTTTGAAGTCAGATATTTTTTTTGGACTTCCGAGCTCATAACTTTTTTCCACGATGTCCAATTTTCACCTCGTTTGCGGCGTTGGAAAGGTATTAAGGAGCTCTATATTGTTGTCCATGCACTTTTTCTGTATCTATCCTAGGTTTATTATTTAGTCCAGATTTGGCCCGATGGGTTGTTTGGCGATTACTTGGATATTTTGGCAGTTGGGAGAGTGCATCTTGCATCTTTGCACTTCGTTTGCATGTATTTCTCTTTTGTAAACACACTGAGATAAAGTGCCTCAGCATTGTATGTGTAGTATTGGGTTTCTTGCACATCACTTTGTGCCATATTTTGTACTCGCACTGTATTATAAAGTGCCATGGGGGGTTGTGTAGTGCCTTTGTTTTGCCATCACACCTTTGTCCGGTGAGTGTCCCTCCACGACAATAGTGGATCCATATGATTCCAGCCTCATGTATGTGTGCTTTGTTTTGCACACCACTTTTTCAGTTGTAGGTGCTTTCTTGTGCACTTTCAGATGCTCTTGGTTCCTCTTCATGCACTACTTTCTGGCATTCAGTTTCAGTGTACCTGTCACACCTCTCCCTTTTCAGCATTATGGGGGGGGGTTTCTACAATTGGTGTTAATGCTTCTTTGGTTTTGCCTTGGAAGGGATCTTCCATTCTCTGTTGATTAGTGTTCTTCAGACTATTGGTACTTGTACCATCTATATCTTCGTTCCAGATGTTTTGCCTTTGTTTGCCATCTGATTCGAGTAGTGTCGTTGGGGGCACTCATGCAGATTGTTGTCTTCTTGATCCTGATCATCATATCTTCAAAGGAGGTTCTTCGGCACCATAGCAGTCATCTTTTGACAGAGTTTGCAGCTTTTTCATGCTTCTATGATGTTCTACATGTTCTTCTTTTTCAGGACATTTCCATGATTTGGAGGCTTTTCAGTCCTTCAATCACCTTTGATCTCTTTTTGGAGTAGAGTTTTGTTCCCATGAGGTTTTCTCTATTTCTCCAATTTATAGAGATCTTCTGTTTGTACATGGGTACCTTACTTGGCCTTGTTTTCCGGGACCCATCTTTGCTTTCATGCATCTTTTTCTTAGTGTTTTAGCTACTTCCTAAGTTCATCTTAAGGGGGGGTGTTAGAGTAATAAGTTATTATGCTTAATTAATTACATCACATTGATTAATTAATTAAGTCACTTATTCCTCTTTATTACTTAAGCTAAACTTAGGCACATTAATAATTAATTATTAAGTGTGCACACTAGGGTTTCCCTTTTTAGGGTTTGTTGATCTCCTTCATAAGGATTGATCACTTTGTAATAATTGATTCTCTTAATGCATTTTTACTGAGAGGTTTACATAGAACATTGTTTTGGTTCTTCATATCTTTTGCATGTGATAGGTATCCATCTTGCATGCAGGTGATCTTGGATTCTAACAAAGGTGTCCCTAGGGGAATATTTATAAAATATCAAAAGGTGACACAAGGAATTGTGAAGAAAGTATAAAATAAACCACATGATAGAAACAAACAAAAGCTTGTCCAAAAGGAGGAAGTTAAAGATTTACACAAAGAAATGCAAAATACTGATCAATCAAGTAAAAGAGAAAAGGAAGAGAACAAAGGAGGAACATCATAGCAAAATAAAATGATTAAGGTTGAGGGTTCCTCTTTTGACTTCACTCAGGCTTTATTCCAAGTAAAAATGTCTATTCCACTACTTGAGATGATGAAAATTAAGGAGTATAGAGACAGTTTCATTCAATTGATAACAAATAGAAGTGAAAAACATATAAATTTTGAAAATAAGATGGCCAATAAAACAATTAATAAGCAGGAGAAAATAAGTATCTAGAAGTCTACTTAAATGATGTATTAACAAATTCCCCACAAGTTGATCCTTTTTTCACTACATTACTTATAAATAACAAACTTTTAAGGAATTGCATGATAGAATCTAGCACTGCTATCAATATTATGTCAGTGGGAGTTATGAAATAACTTGGCATGTGGATGGATACTAATGGAGGGAAGTGCTATGCAATGGATAACAAGCCTATTCCTGTGGTGGGTATTATGAAAGATGTTGAAGTCAAACTGGCTGCTTATCCACAGGTGGCTTATAATATACATATAATAGTAATTGATACCCCTCCTTAGTTTGGGATGCTTCTATCAAGACAGTGGACGATAGTGGTTGGGGGAAATTTCCAATTTGACTTGTCTTATGCAACAATTATAGTGAATGGTCAGGAAATTAAGTTGTACAGGGAGCCAAGGATGAACCAAATATTGATTGTGTACCTCAAGATCAAATCAATTGTTTTTGTGATGTGGATCTTGGAAACTTTAAGATAGAACCAACCCAGCCAGAATTAGTCAATGTTGATCCAATTGAAAAGTATGTTGCACAAAACTGCAATGGTGTGTGGAAAATGTACTTTGATGGAGCATGTAGCCAAGAAGGTAATGGAGTAGGAATAGTATTTGTTTCACCTGAAAGAATTACATTTAGGTATTTATTTTTGCTATCATTTGAATGTACAAACATTGTGGTAGAGTATGAAGCCTTATTAATAGGTTTGAATATAGCTGTAAAACATAAAATCAAGTTGCTAGCTATTCTAGGGGATTCCAAGCTAGTTGTTTCACAAGTAAAATTGAAAAATGCAGCAAAATAGAAGAGACTGAAGCAATATAGGAATGATGTGTGGGACACAATCAAGCTATTTGATGCTTTCTCAATTGAGTGGGTAGATAAGTCGAAGAACATAATGGCATACTTTTTGGAAAATGTAGCTCTAAGAAGGGATGGCATTACAATGGCTAGGGTGTCAAAGATTGAGTTCAAAACAAGACCTATTGTGCTTGATAATATATATAGTTGGCATGTTTTCAATGATGATACTGACCTCTTGAAATTTCTTCACTGTATAGATCAATATGAAGCTCAAGAAATTGATTTCAATGCCTTTGTTGAAGAAGTAGATGGGACACTGACAATATTCAGGATGGAGGTCTTAAAGCTTAAAACTAATAATATTCTGAAAGGGCTAGTAGCATTAGAGAGGATATATGATGGAAATGATTGATCCCTCATGAAACAAACACTAGTCAACAGGGAGGATATTGAAGAGATCAACTTAGGGATTGAACTGACACCAAGAGAGGTATACATAGGGAAGAAAATAAGCCCAACAATTAGAAGAATGTTGATAGCATTACTGAGAAAATATAAACATATGTTTGCATTGTCTTATGAAGATGTTAAAGTATATAGGGAGGATTTTTTTCAACATGAAATTCCATTGAAGCTAGATGTAAAGCCATTTAGACATAAACAAAGACCCATTAATCCAACCTTGGAACCAAAAATGCAGGAGGAATTGGCAAAGCTCAGAGATGGGGGAATCATTAAATCAATTAGGTACTCTGTTAGAATTGTAAAATTCTGAATAATTTCACAAGTTTTCATACCCTTGAGTTTCCAAAATAATCATCACCATATGCACAGGGCGTCTCGTCATAACATTTTGCTCACATTTTTCCCATATAGCCCCATAAATTCCATTGAGTGTTGAATAATTCACATCATGGTCTATATCGACATGAAGAAATCAGGGTCTCCTCGATCCACATTGCGCTTTCTGCTGATATATGTCTATTTTTCCTATCGGCAAGATGTTTTTGGTGTCACAGCGATCGAAGTTTATCTATAGGCACCTATCGGCAAGATATTTTCATTGTTTCAACGACTGAGGAATTACTATCAGTGAGAGAAATAAGCATCGATGAAATGTCACAGCGAACTCGATGTGTCTTACTGATTAGCTCATGGGGACTCACTTTGGCCAGAATAAACGATATCGAAATAAGGTCATAGTGAAATGTATATGTCTTGCCGACTTAACACAAGGGGTTTCTATCAAAGGGAGCTCATTGGTGAGAGTTTTTTCTTTGATGTAATATCTTAGCGAAGTCTTCTTGTCTTTCCAATCGGTGACTAAAGGAATATCTCGGTAAGACTCATGCACTTTGGAATAAAGTCTCAACAAATACCTTGGGTCTCATCGATAAAGCACAAAAGGACTCTATCAGTATGAGAATTGAGTTGTCTCGGTGAAAGCGAATGAAACAAAAAGATACATCCTGGTGAGAATATGCTTTTGTCTCAGTGACACACAAATGGATGAAGTCTTTCGGTAAGACATAATGTGATCTACATGAGGTCTCCCCGATGTTGGAATGTCATAGAGACATACATGAGATAAAAGGATACATCGACGAGAGAACCCTTATGTCATAGTGACCAAAATGTATCATGAGGGCTCTCGATGAAACATGAGGTGATCTATATAGCATCTCCCTGACTTTGATAGGTCGTGACAAAACACAAAAAACTAGAGGATGACTGTCGATGCAACATTGAGATCGGTATCAATACCATAATGTCACAATGAATGTCTGCTGATGATTAACAAAAATTCAAATACTGTCACCGACATGTGAATGCTAAATACTGTTGTTGGCTGATATGTGAGTGTGAAACGATGCGTCTCTTCAGATACAAACATATAAATACTCATTCTTAATTGTAAATGAAGACATCATATCAGATTTTAGGAGATACAATAGGTAGATTAGGAATGGATACAGTAGAATAAAATTATCAGATCAGAGACTATGATACATGTTTTCAAATGGAAATTTCAATGAAAATCAGTTGATGTGGCAAGTTATTTTTGGTGTCAATTGTTTGTTGAGTTTATTTGAAAAGTATTGCTAAGCTATGTCCAAGATTGATGCTTTCTGGTTGTCTAAATTGATGTAACAAGTTTATATTCAGTTTATCAGTGCACATTTGTTGTATTTGTGTGGTTAATTAACTGGTTCTTTCAAGCAGAGATTAAATCCTTTTGGTTGATCATAGTAATTAGGGAGATTCATCTGGATCATTAAAGTAGAGCTTAGTAGTCACAATCTTCCATGTTTATACAAGTTATAAACAAAATATATGCCAATAATTTGAGTTTGTGCTAGAATAAGTTGCCCACTTCTATTTTATTTGACTCCGCATACCCAATAAGGCATTGGTCTCTGCAATTTCATCATTTTGATTCATTCATTTTCTCTACATTTTTTAACTAAACATATTAGGTTTTAGTTTTTGAATTTGTATACAATTTATACCAAATTTGATTTCATTTGTTCACTTCCATCTACCATTGTGGACAAATCACTGCAAGAAAGATAATCATAAATCAAGTCTTCTCAAATTCAAATAGGTACACCCGCCTAGGTTTAGTAGCACCTGAAGAGTAGAAGGTTTAATTCATTTGACCTTGTCTGTTACCCTAAAACATATCAAGAGATTGATAGCTTCTTGAGGCATTCTTCCTGCATTTTTGAGAGCGAACAAATTTGTGACTCCACTAGGGATCACATTCAAAATCAAGGCCTTAATCATAGATTCAAAAACCTTATGTAGACTCCATTGGGAATAAGAAATGTCAAATATTTTCTCACTTTTGAAAAAAGTGACTGGCGACTCTAAAAGAAACATTGCATTTTTTCAAACATGAATGGAAGAAGATCTCGATACAGGGGAGGTCATACTGGAGGTCCTCCTAGCAGCAGTAAGTGGACACACAATGATCTAAAAATGGAGGTTAATCAGAGTGGACCTATTGATCATGAAACTCCTCAAGATGATTATGAATCTTTAACTTATGAGGAAGTCAAGGCACTGTTTGAATATCAGAGGATGGAGATAGAAGAACTAAAAGCTGAATTGCAAGAAGCCCAACAGCCAATTCATCCTCCTCATATTCCCACACAACATACAAATATGTAGCCACCTCATGGTCAGCATTATATCCCACAACATAATGCATAATACAATAACCTCATGTACCAACATCAATACCCACTTAACCCTCCTCATCAATACATAGCAATGATCAAACAATTCGACCTGACAGGGTTTCAACGGTACCCTTACCATATGGATGGTAGTTGGAGAAGTTTGGTGCCTAAATTTATAGGGAGTAATGCAATCACTACTGAGGATCATTTAAGGAGCTTCAATACTTTCATCGAAGACTTGGATGTTCCATATGAAGATTTACATATGAGGTTATTTCTGATGTCACTTATTGAAGATGCTAGGGATTGGTTCAATAGCCTACCAATAGTCTCTATTAATTCTCTCCAAGGATTTCAGGATCAATTTCTCGAGCACTATGGAAAATTGTCTGCATCAAATTGGGCTTCCCATAGGTTCGTACAAATTCAAAAAAATTAGAATTTGCAATGAAATGTATATCCAAGCCAACAGTTTGAGGAGGAAGAAGATGAATATGTACATACTCAAAGTGGAGATTCCATCACAGGATCAGAATGTGGAATTTACCCCTTTGATGCATTTCTTAGCATAAGGAGACATGAAGGAGAAGATAAATGTTCCCTATACAATAGGATGATAAATATCTGTATGCAATTACCTCCTAATTGTAAGCCTACAAGACCCATTTTTGTTGCATAGTTCATAAAAGTTTGGAAACCTGAATCAGTCTATTGGTCAAAATCATCAATATAGCATGCATGTGATCATGCAAATAAATTCATTAATTCCATGGAAAAGATAAGGTATGAGAACACTATCAATGTTGATTCCAATTGTTGTATTTCTGATGAGTATAGAGAAATTGATCAAACAATGCATCCAATAGAAGATGAGATATGTGCAAGTCAGAGTGACTCATATGATAGCTTGCATGATGAAGATGAAGGTACAAGATATCTCTCTTGCATAATAGATTGTGACAGGGAAAGCAATGTGTGTTATGAGGGATCTAGTGAATATTTAGATTGTGAAGAGGAACCTGTGGATTCTGATCTAAAGCATGGTGACTCTTGCAATTCTTGTGGTGATAAAGAGGAAGAAGCAATGGACGATGTGTGTCCATTTGATAGTGAAAAAATAATACCTCCAACTATAGTTCAAAGCTACAAAGACACATTTGATGAAGAAGAGGTTTGTACATATGAGAGTGATTTCCAAACTTTTTGCAAACCCATTGTATGATGAAGACTTAAATGAAGATCAGATGATTTTTTGCCAAGGTGTGTCCATGAATGAGTTGCAGGTATTTTCAAATTCACTTTATGGTAAAGAGGAGATCATTTCAGATAAGAAAAATGATGGAATAAATGACTGCACTGGTAATGTTTCTGATTTTTCATTCTCTGATGATCTTGGGCCTCTTTTTGATGATGAAAAAGTGAAGAATATAACTATAGTGATTAAATGTTGAGACTTGTTCACTCAATAGTGAGAAAATTTCAGATTTGCTAACTCCTGAATATCAGAGATGTGTACACAAGGATGATTTTGAAGTTTTGTGTCTAGTTTGCATTTGTTTTGACAGTGAAAGTTCTTTCTACGACTCCCAGTGCATTTTTCGAATTGATGGTGAAACCTTTGAAGTTGATCAAAAGTCTGTGTCCATTCAAGATGAGGTATGTGATTTTGAAATTTATAACTCATGTGGAGAAGACATGTGTTTGCATACCAAGGATGATAGAAGTCCAACATTGATTGGTTCGTATATGCTTGATATTGGATATGTGAGTTATAATAAAATATTATCTCCAAATGACAATTTGGAAGAGGTACAAAAGATTTCAGATTTGTTGGTTTCAGAAAGTGTTGATATAACAAAACTTTTTATTTCTCAAGAAACGCAATTTGATGATGAATTTTCAATACAGCTAAGAGAGTGTTTCATAGTACACAATAGTGAGAAAGATAATGAGGAATTTTTCATTTGAATATGCATATATTTTGTATGTTGGAGATAACAGAGATTTTCCCCATGATGATGGAGAACTTGAACTATAAAATGGTAAAGGGAATTTGGGCCAAGATGAGCATGATGATTCTCTAATGACTTTCAATAACAGCGACAGGGAAGATTGCATGAATGTCTTCAAGAGGAATCTGATGAACTCAAGAAAAATCCAGGTATTTGACAGGGAAAGTATGGTTTGAGTTTTAGATCGTAACAGCTCAAAACAGATGAAGTTGAAACATGGAGCATTAAGGGTTGCTAGTGCATGGAAAACTCTTGCTTATCCTCCATAAAATTATTTTCCATGCACAATAGTTTAGGGATTTGTTCATCTCCATTTTTCATTCATTTCCATTGCCATTCATTCCATTTTTGCACATTGTTCATCATTTTGTGTCTGGTTTGCTCACTCAAAGATCTGGATCCTTGCTATGATCTCACAATCATCCATCCCCAGATAGAGCCACTGTTAGAACTGTAAAATTTTGAATAATTTCACAAGTTTTCATACCCCTGAGTTTCCAAAATAATCATCACCATATGCACAGGGCCTCTCGTCATAACATTTTGCTTGCATTTTTCCCATATAGCCTCATAAATTTCATCAAGTCTTGAATAATTCACATCATGGTCTATATCGGCATGAAGAAATTAGGGTCTCCTCAATCCATATTGTGCTTTTTGTTGATATATGTATGTGTTTCCTATCGGCAAGACGTTTTTGGTGTCACAGTGATCGAAGTTTATCTACAAGCACCTATCGGAAAGATATTTTCATTGTTTTAGCGACTAAGGAATTCCTATCAGCAAGAGAAATAAGCATTGATGAAATTTCACAATGAACTCGATGTGTCTTACCGATTATCTCATGGGGACTCACTTTGGCCAGACTAAATGATATTGAAATAAGGTCATAGCAAAATGTATATGTCTCACCGACTTAACACAAAGGGTTTCTATCAAAGGGAGCTCATTGGTGAGAGTTTTTTCTTCAATGTAATATCTTGGCAAAGTCTTCTTGTCTTTCCAACTAGTGACTGAAGGAATATCTCAGTAAGACTCATGCGCTTCGGAATAAAGTCTCAACAAAGACCTTGGGTCTCGCCGATAAAGCACAAAAGGAATCTGTCTATATGAGAATTGAGTTGTCTCGACAAAAGTGAATGAAAGAAAAAGATACATCTTGGTGAGAATATGCTTTTGTCTTAGTGACACATAGATGGATGAAGTCTTTCAGTAAGATATAATGTGATCTACATGAGGTCTCCCCGATGTCGGAATGTCATAGGGACATACATGAGATAAAAGGATACATTGGCGAGAGAACCCTTATGTCACGGTGACCAGAATGTATCATGAGGGCTCTCGGTGAAACATGAGGTGATCTATATAGCGTCTCCCCGAATTTGATAGGTCACAATGAAACACAAAGAACCAAAGGATGATTGTTGATGCAACATTGAGATCGGTATGACTACCAGAATGTCACGGCGAATGTATGTTGATGATTGAAAAAAATTCAAATACTATGGCTAACATGTGAATGCTAAATACTATTGCTAGCTGACATGTGATTGCAAACCAATGTGTCTCTTCAGATACAGACATATAAATATTCATTCTCAATTGTAAATGAAGACATCAAATCAGATTTTAGGAGATATAGTAGGTAGATTAGGAATGGATACAATAGAATAAAATTATCAGATCAGAGACTATGATGCATGTTTTCAAATGGCAATTTCAATGAAAATCAGTTGATGTGGCAAGTTATTTCTGGTGTTAATTGTCTATTGAGTTTATTTGAAAATTATTGCTAAGTTGTTTCCAAGATTGATGCTTTTTGGTTGTTTAAATTGATGTAACAAGTTTATATTCAGTTTATCAGTGCAAATTTGCTATATCTATGTGGTTAATTATCTGGTTCTCTCAAGAAGAGATTAAATCCTTTTGGTTGATCACAGTAATTAGGGAGATTCATCTGGATTATTAAAGTAGAGTTTAGTAGTCACAATCTTGCATGTTTATACAAGTTATAAAAAAAAAATATGCCAACAATTTGAGTTTCTTCTAGAATAAGTTGCCCACTTCTATTTCATTTGACTCTGCATACCCAATAAGGCACTTGTCTCTACAATTTCATGATTTGGATTCATTTTTTTTTGTACATTTGTTAACTAAACATATTAGGTTTTAGTTTTTGAATTTGTATACAATTTATGCAAATTTGATTTCATTTGTTCACTTCCATCTGCCATTGTGGACAAATCACTACAAGAAAGATAATCATAAGTCAAGTCTGCTCAAATTCAAATAGGTACACCCACCTAGGTTTAGTAGCACCTTAAGAGTACAAGGTTTAATTCGTTTGACCTTTTCTGTTACCCTAAAATGTATCAAGAGATTGGCAACATCTTGAGGCATTCTACCTATTTTTGAGAGCTAACACACTCAACATGGGTCTCAAACCTAGTTCTTGTGAGGAAGAAAAATGGAGAAATCAGGTTATGTGTGGATTTTAAAAATCTAAATATGGCATCCCTTAATGATAATTACCCTTTACCTAATATGGAAGCTATAATACATAAGGTGACAGGGTGTGAGCTGTTATCTATGATGGATGGGTTTTCAAGTTATAACCAAGTCAAAGTTAAAGAATCTGAATAGTATAAGACAACTTTTACAACCCCTTGGGAGACATATGTTTATGTGAGAATGTCATTTGGTCTCACAAACGTAGGAGCAACCTTCCAAAGAGCTATGGATGTAGCATTTGCAGACTTGATTAATGCTATAATGGTGGTGTATCAAGATGAATTTACTGCTTATTCAAAAAAGGTTGAAGATCATGTAGAACATCTAGAAAAAATATTTATTAAAACCTATGGTATTAGCCTGAACCCTAAAAAGTGCCATTTTGCAGTCACAAAAGGAAAAATTTGAGGACATATTGTATCAAAGGATGGAATTAGAATAGATCCTGAGAGGGTTGAGGCCATAGATAAAATTCCTATCCCTAAGACTATCAAGGCCATCCAGTCATTTTTTGGGTAGATCAATTTTGTTAGGAGATTTGTTTCTAATTTTTTTGAAATCATTAAGCCCATATCAAAATTGTTAAAGAAAGGACAAAAAATAGGTTGGACTACAGAAGCATTAGATGCTTTTATATCAATCAAAAGACCATCAAGGAAGCCCTTGCCCTTAAGTCTTCAGATTTTTCAAAACCCTTTCAAATATTTTCATTTGCTTCATTGCATACTATAGTTGTTGTAATGTTACAGAAAAATGAGGAAGGTTAGGAACAACCTATGTCTTTTTTCAGCATGTCATTGTAGGGGTCATAATTGAAGTATGACATAATGGAAAAACAAGAATTTACATTGGTAAAAGTTATAAAGGATTTTAGTCTATATCTTGTTGGAGCTAAGGTGATTGCTTATGTCCCTCATGCAACTGTTAAAGATATCTTGGCATAGTTAGAGGTAACAGGAAAGAGATGTAGGTGGATTAATAAAATCCAGGAGTTTGATATGGAAATACAAATCCCTAAAATAGTGAGAGGTCAGGGTTTGGCAAGGCTAATGGTAGAAGAAAATATCGAAGCAAATCAAATTTGTAAGATAGAAGAAGAAGAGAATGCAGTTGCAAGCATTGAGCATACTCCTTGGTATACAAACATCATGCATTACCTTAAATACATGAAGTGTCCAAAAGGATTAAGTGATAGTCAGAAAAGAACTTTAAGGCTGCAAGCATCTAAGTATGTCTTCATGGAAGGTGATTTGTTATGGAAGAACATGGATGGAGTATTGTTGTTATGTCTAGATGAGTCACAAGCTAAGCATGTCTTAAGAGAAATGCATGAAGGGGTATGTGGAGGCCATTACTCTATGAAGACAACTGCACATAAAATTCTCAAAGCAAGTTATTATTGACAAAAAAAATTTAATGACTCTTTTTCATATGTAAGAATATGTGAATCTTGCCAAAAATTCTCTAGGAAAATGAAGTATTAGGGAGCTTTACCACTTAGACCTTTCTAGGCCGAAGCCCCTTTTCATCAGTGGGGGATTTATTTCATTGGGGATATACAAGAGAAATCGAGTCAAGGACATAAGTGGATATTGGTAGCTACTAATTATTTTACCAAATGGGTAGAAGCAGTCCCAACCAGGAAAGCTACAAGTAAGGTTAAGACTAATTTATTAATGGAGAACATCATTACCAGATTTGGTACACCACTAAGATTAATCATAGATAACAAGATGTGTTTTAGATCTGAAGAGTTCGAAGATTTTTGTAGCACATATGGCATTACTATTTCTTATGTAGCTCCCTACCATCCACAAGCCAATGGTCAAGTAGAGTCCAACAAGAAAATTCTTCTTAAAATCATAAGGAGAATGCTAGGTCAGAATAAGAAGGCTTGGGATTCAAAATTGAAAATGGATGTGTGAGCTTATAGGATCACTATAAAGAAGGAAATTAGAAAATCCCCATTTGAATTCGTATATGGAACACAAGCGAGGATTCCTTTAAAAAATTTGTTACCAGTTTACAAGTTTATCCTTCAAGAAGATATAGATATTCCAGAACCTATGGAGGAGAGAATGGAGCAGCTCGCTAAACTTGATGAGATAAGGAGAGTAGCCAAAAATCAGAACATGAAGTTGTAGGCACAATTGAAATATTTATTTGATTAAAAAGAAAAAGATAGAAAATTTGAGGAGAATGATTTGGTACTAATGTGGAATGCAAGGTGTGAGGAGAAGGGAAAGCATAGAAAATTTGAAGCCTTGTGGCTAGGACCTTTTGTGGTTGTTGGTAAGAAAGGTGAAGATTCATATTATCTGCAAAACATGGCTTGTGAGGAACATGAGTTTCCTGTGAATGGGAAATTTTTGAAGCATTTTTCTCTTGAGCAATATAGAGGATTAAGGGTTGCTAGTGCATGGACAACTCTTGACAATCCTCTCAAAATTTTCTCTTCCATGCATAGTAGTCTAGGAAATAAAAGGAACAATAATTTCCAGTACATGGACAATCCTAATCATCCTTCTTTTAAATAAGTATTTCCATGTTCAGTAGCATAGGGTCATACTCATTTCCATTCATTCCATCTTGCTCACCGATCCATCACCTTGAGTTTTGTTTGCTCACCCAAAAATATGGATCCTTGCAATGATCTCACAATCATTCATCCCCAGACATAGCCATTGTTATAACTGTAAAATTTTGAAAATTTAACAAGTTTTTTATGCCCATGCATTTCCAATTTAGTCCCTCCCATAAGCAAAAAATCCTATCTTCAGAATATTTTTTTCCCATACTTTGTCATGTGGTCCCATAGAATCCATCTAGTCCTAAATATTTCACTATATAATTCATATTGGAAAGAGATGGTGAGGGTCCCCTCAATCCATAAAGCATCTTTACTAATGTGTATCTTTTATAGTCTATCAGCAAGAGTTCGGGAGTGTCATACCGAATATTTCATCTATAGAGACATATCAGAAGGATGCAATTCATTGTCTCAGTAAAAAAAAGATAATATTGGAAACAAAGTCATCGTCGGAATAAGTCATAACAAACTCATATATGTCTTACCAACTAGTGCACAAGGAGACATATCGGCTAGACTAAAAGTCATCGAAATGAAGTCTTATCACATGCATCAGGTCTTGTTGACAAAGCATAAGGGGATTCCATAAATGACTATCGGAGTGAAGTTAGGGAGTCCTACTAAGCCATATGTCATGCCAATAGGATTATGTGGGTAAAGGACTCAGTAGTATGAATTGATTATTGGAGACAAAA